>PVJA010024871.1:0-31382 GCA_004027025.1 Myocastor coypus
AAAAAAAAAAAAAAAAAAAAAAAAAAAAAAAAAAAAAAAAAAAAAAAAAAAAAAAAAAAAAAAAAAAAAAAAAAAAAAAAAAAAAAAAAAAAAAAAAAAAAAAAAAAAAAAAAAAAAAAAAAGAAAACATAAGATGAGAGATTCAAACATATATTTCAAAGCAAACATTACCAGGAATAGGCGTGGTTACTTCATAATACTAAAATGATATATTAATCAAACCAAATCTTTCCCCATCCCCCAGTATGGGGATTGAACTCAGGACCCTGCACTTGCCAGGCAAATGCTTATTCTACTGAGCTATCTCCCAAGCCCCAAACTAAATCTTTAACATGCCTAGTAACAGAACTTCAAAACAGTGGCAACAGAAATGAAAGATGAAAATCCAGTTTTGCTCAGAGACAAGAACACACTTCTCTTAACAGAAGTAGGCAAAAAAAAAAAAAAAATCAGCATACATACAGTAAAACTGAACAACACTACCAACCAACATGGCTTAACTGTCATGTTACACAACAGTACCCACTACTGGAGTAGATTACATTCTTCAAGTGCACAAGGAACATCCATAGGCTGATCAGATCTAAGCCATCAACTCGAGAACAAATAAGTGTACAACTTGTTCATATTTTTTAGAAAAAAAGTATAGCAAAATTAAATTAGAAATCAATATCAGAATAATCTTCAGAAAATCTTCATGCATCTGAAAAATAAATAATATACTTCTGAACAAACATTCTAAGAAGAAATCAATGAAGAATTTTAAAAATGTGTTTTTTCATTATAACAAAAATAAAAACATAAGCTGTTAAAAATTTGTGAGGTGCAGCTAATGCAGCATTTGAAGTACCTGTAGGGTATTATATTAGAAAAGAAAGATCTTAAATCAATGATCTCAGCTTTTATTTTTAAAACAGGAGGAAAAAGAAAAGCAAAGTAAACCCGCAAGTAAGTAGAAGAAGAAAATCAATGAAATATAAACCAACACAGAAAATCGATGAAACCAAAGCCTCTTCAAGTAGGTCAGTCAAGTTGATAAAAGCTCCATCATACCAATATAATTGGGAAAAGAGGTGTCAAAAGAAGCAGAGAAAGATCAGTTCTATTTATAAACATAGAATATTTATATGAAGGTGAAGAAACTTTAGAATACAATTAGCAAAAATTCCAATACTTAAGAAATAATAATCATAAACAAGTGGCTTTACCCCTAACGATTACTTCAATTAAGAAAACAGATCAGAATGTTAACACATTAACAAACTAATGCAGAACAAACACAGGACCATCTATATAGACAAAGAAAACTCTAAAAACTATTTTTTTCAAAAAATACTAGGGCCAGCTAAATAGCTCACTTGATTTAAACAACTGCAAGCAAAAGCAGGGGCCAGGGGTTTCAACCACAGACCTGCCTTGCCAGCCTCACTGCCAAGACGCGCTCAGGTGGCAATTGAGACTGGGCATGGTGGCATGTGCCTGTAATCCCAGCTCTTGGGAGGCTGTAAACAGGCGGATTACTAGGAGTACAAGCTAGCAGTGAGACCCTGATTATCCTATTTATTACCCTATTTATTCCCTAAAAATACAGAAAAAATGAATTGATAAAAATGCTGACAAATAACAGAATGGAAAATTATTGGTCCGGTAAATGATAACTATTAAAAGTTAGCAACTAATATTATATATAACCGTAAGAAACTGAAATGTTCTTTCCCCTTAATATCAAGAACTAGAACAGGATATCTATTCTTACTACTTTTGTTTTTGTGTTTGGTACTGGGGATCGAACTCAGGACCTTGTGCTTGCAAGGCAGGCACTTATGCCACTGAGCTATCTCCCCAGCCTTATTCTTACTACTTTCATCACACCTGCCGGTACTGAGAATTCTACCCAATACACTGAATCAAGGAAAAAAGCAAAAGTAGATATATACTCATTAAAAAATATAGTCACTGATTTAAAAATCCAGTAAAACCTACCAAATAAACCTACCAAAATACTACAACCCAAGTATAATTACCAACATTGCAGGATAAAAGAAGAATATACAAAATAACAGCATATCTCCAGAAACTAATGTCAACAATTGGAAATACAAAATTTAAAATAATGCAACTTAACTATTGCCTTAAAATGTGAAAATTTTAACAGTACATCTAGGAACAAATGTGAAAGACTTGCATATTGAAAGCATTACAATCCTATCAAGAAATTATATATATATATATATATATATATATATATATATATATATATACTTACTCAATAGTTAGAAATTAAGTATTTTCAAACTGTCAACTTTTCACAAACGAATCTATTGAATAATATAATTTCTATGAACAATCTGATAGGATTCTTTGTAGAAGCTGATAATCTGGTTCAAAAAAAAAAAAAAAAAAAAAAATCACCCTAGGTGCACCATGCCCAAAACCAGACGTAGTGGTGCATGCCTATCATCTCAGCAGTGGGGAGGCCGAGACAAGGGGATCACTACAAATCTAAGCTATGTAGCAAGACCTGTGCTAAATAAATACATAAGTAATATATTTTTTAAAAAAATAGCTTTCTTAAAAAAAGAAAATGAAAAGTCCATATTAGTTAGGTCAATAAAATTGCAAACAGATATGAATTGCTCTAATGAGTCTATCAAGAAGCAGAAAGTGAGGAGAAGTAGTTTGTAATAGGTTGTATATAACCACACAAAAGCTGCTCAGCTAGAAATCCAGTCCTTTTCTAGAGTATGTGTGTCAAGTAAAAGAGTCAAATATGATGCAATATCATATGAAAGAATTCAACAAATAAAGTAGCCTTTAAAGGGTACCTCAAACATCAGGTCAGTCAACATTTCTTAATGTTAACATTACCCGTAAACCTGGTAGGGTTTTGTTATGTATTCAGTTTTCTCCTGCATTACCCACAATACTTTTCTAATATTTAAGTTTTGCACTTCTCCTAGTAATAGTTAAATGAACAGTCACAACATAAACAAATATAAATACCTTGATGCCTAAATGCTAAAACCCAAAGACATGCACTTCCTCAAGTATGGTACATTCTGCTTTGGAAGATTTTTCCTTAATTTCATGAAAAGAAACTTTCAAAGTTCATATAGTCTCTCCTAATAATGCAGTATACAAGTACAAAACTCAAGAAAAAACATCAATACATGTATTGATTAGGAAAAAAATCCACACATATTAATAAAACAAAAGCAAACTACACACAGCCTCCATCTCTTATGACAAAATGAGACAAAAATCCTTATGGTGGCTGCTCATAAATCCTAGCCAAAGATCATAAATACAGTTTGTAATGAAACTCCCAGTGAAGACAGATGGCATCACAAATGCCACAAGAAGATTAGTGAAAGACTAAGACATATCTATCATTCAACAACTTTTTAAAGAGTGTATTCTTCATTGCTTATTTACTTTTATTTATTTTAAGGTGTTACCAAAGTAATAAAGTAACCCAAACATGAATTACTTGGAAAATAGCAACCATCTCTTATAGTTTTTAGATGCCTCACAAAATAACAATGGGTCTGGGCATGAGGAATACACACAAAACATTCATCAGAAGAAAATAACTCAACTGAGAAAGGGCAGGAAAACCAACAGAACAACCATTCCAGCCAATGACTGTTGAGTTTTCCCAGTGAAGGGATACCATCTTATACATTTAATTCTTATCATATAAATAAGGATCAGAAAATGATTTTCCAAAACCAGAAAAATCAATGCTATGCCTCACAATTTAAAGAAAACTTTAAAAACAAAATAAAAAGATTTTCAAAATCTTAGTGGTTAAAAGAAATAAAATTCAGAAATAATTTCATTACTGTCTCAGTTACTCTTTTCTCATTGCTGGGACAAACATTCAACACTCCAAATGAAGGAAGGAAAGGTTTATTTAGTTCACAGTTACTGGAGGTTTCAGTTCATACTCAGTTGGCTCCATGGCAGAGTGGCACAGGTCAGAGAGTATCCATTCATGGTGGCACCAAAGAACAAAAGAGCAAAACGGAGTAGTGGCAGCAACAATAGCTACAGAAAGCCAGTCTGTTTCTCTGGTTGTAGTGCTCATACCCATAGCCCCAGCAATACTCAGATCTATAATCTCAGGCTTGGATAATGAATAAATCACAAAGTCTAGAAGTCTGCCCCATGACTGCTTCAGGATTTGGGGCGACAACTAGACACAAACCATAACAATTACATTCCATTACTACAAATTATTCATAAGAAGTATTTTTCTATGATAAATCTGAAAGACCAACATTACCACCCTCAGATTGCTGCCAATAAGATGGTCCCCTAATAAAATTGTACAAAATTGTTTTAGTCAACAAAAATGTTTTATTATCTGTTAAAAATTATATAAAAACTCACTCCACTTATTTTTGTAATGTAAAGTGCCCAACAGAATCAATACTTTAATAAACATATTCACATGACAGTTTTTTCAGTCATTATTGTAAAAATGAATCTTCAGTGTTATTCTTTGTATGTATAATCCACTTAAGTATGGCTTTACCTAAATATGAATATTACCAAACCTTAGGTAATTCATAGCTTTTAAAATCTACGTCAGCACTGAAGGAAATTCCAAACAAAGCACACTGCCCTAAAACCTCTCCACATGAACTCCAGTGCTCCATCACTATTTTCAAAGTCATAAAACACAGGAAATTGTATATCAAGAGGCCTGCTTCTTTTTATATGAGCAGCCCTTCTAGAAGGGCTCCTTCCTCTGTACTATCCCTCTTTGCTGAAGAAAGATCATAATAAAGCCTCATTAAGCTTATCTAACTAGCTACGCAGAATTTTTACCTTGGATAGAGAAGACTGAGCAGGTAGCACTTAAGAAAGAGCTGGTAAACCTAATGTCTATAAGTTGTAAACACACTAAGTAACCAGCATGCTGTCAAAGTGCTCCAGAAAGTAATAGAAACCTGTGGAGACCTGCAAAGGAGTCTTGGAGTGGCACTGGAAACTGCTGAAGAGCTCCAGAAAGCTGGCAAGGGGGCTTTGAGCTCCAGCTCAAATGAATGTATTGCCTTGGAATGAAGAACTGAAATAGTAAAAGCTGTTAACACTCAAAACAAAAAAAAAGGGAGGGGGAATGAGAGAGAGAGAGAGAGAGAGAGAGAGAGAGAGAGAGAGAGAGAGAGAGAGAGAGAGAGAGAGAAGCAGTGACTAAAAGCTCAAAGGTGTAATACAAAGGACTTAGATTCATTAGCATACAAATCCAGGGACATTAACAGCATGGAAGTTGCATTTGAAGTTTTGGAAGCTGCATTTGCCTTTTGTGAGTTTTATCACAACTAATCAAGAATCCATAATTAATAATAACATCTGGAAAGCTAGGAGAGGGGATCTCTCTTTGAGAGGGCTCTGAACAAGAGGGTAGACAAGTGTGATAATGATTTCAGCAGGCCTAAGAAGTATACCAAGTTTGATTTCTACCTTATATACAGAACCACACTTGCTGTTAACAGACTGATATATCTTGTTTTTCACTGAATATATTTACAATAAAATTTCCTCCTTTCCATCTAATTAGATGCAGTAAGTAAGAAATCTCTAGAAGGGAGTTCAAACTACTTGCCATGAAACAATGGAAACATAACTATCTCTTACTTGATAGCCCAACATGACATCTAGGATGAATAATTTTATTGCTCAGATGGAAGGACAAAGACAGGGATGGGAGAGGAAAGAAAGTGGAAGGGAGGAAGAGGTCAGAGAGGAAGAATTACAAGAGGCCTAACATGAAGTAATCAATATAGTTTTTGATTATTTCTCACTTAGGGAATCATAGCCCAATCAATTTTATACCACTCTGCTTATCTAGGAAAAAAATGTGTGGTAGATTGGCACATTTGAGAAGAGTGAATCACCACATCACAACAATATCAAAGTTTTTATTATGTTAATCTTTTATCCAGAGAAATATTTCTAATACCAAAGTCGCCTTCAAGAAGGAATATGTAATTGAGCAGGAAAATTTTTTTTTCATAGATTATTATTTTATTCTGCCAAATCATGTCACTCATACTCCGAAAAAAGAAGAATGTGTATGTGTCACTGAGAACTGAACACAGGGCCTTCACACTAACCTACCTCCCTAGTCCTTTCCTATTTTTTATTTTGAGATATTGCCTCACTAGGTTGCCCGCTGGGAGCAAAGTACTGTACCACCAAGGCAAGTTCAAAAGATCTCTTCTAAAAACATTTTAGAAAAAGTAATGTGGAAGCTGGAGCAATTAAATGGTGAATCCTTACATTAAAATCCTAGAATTCTTGATCTGAGTGATGTTTTCTACAAACATTATGATAATCGTTGTTTTCTTTTTTTTTAATTTTTAATTATTTATTTATTTTTTTATTTCTTATTTCGGAACCTTTGTTTATTCACTCATTTTTATGGCCGGCTCAGCCTGCACCAAGGGCAGGGCTGGCACTGCATGTGGTGCCGGGCATTGAACCATGGTCCCTGAAGCCACCCAAGCTTTCCCAAGCAGGCGCTTTAGACCACTGAGCCATCCCGCTGGGCCCCAATAGTTGTTTTCTATTTGATTCTCTGAGATGTGTATGAAATAGTTGAGCCTAGGGATCTACAATACCGTTTACATCAAACAAACCTTTTACTATTTCTTCAGGCAACTTATTTAAGAAGACAAAGTAAAAATCACACCTTGAAATATTTACGAAATTATTTTGGGGATGTAGTTCACCAATAAAGCACATAGCTAGCATGTATAAGGTTTTTGGTCTGTTCACCAGTGCTACACAAACACATACACAACCATATACAGACCCATACAGAGTTTATACAACTTGCTGGTAACAACTATACACTTATAGGAATAAATTGTCTTTTCAGCATTAATCTACCACAATGTTGATGTTTAAATCTTATCTAGTACTCCTTGACTTGAATCTCTATTTCACATAGAAGCAAAGCTACTTCATAATGAGGAGAAGGCTACAAATAACTCATAACTTACAGTTGTTTGGTTTGAAAAATTTTCACTAACAAAACCAGCCTTCTATAATCCCCATTTGAAACAACCCAAGAGTTACACGAAAGAAAAAAAAAAAAAAAAAAAAAAAAACATAGTCCTTCATTGCTTCTTTGGACTATCTCACCAAAACTGGCAATAATCTTTTTTAAAATTTTAGTCCCCAAAATATTTCATTTTCTCTTCACATATCACATGAAATTTCAAAAAATGAATATTTTCTTGGTTATAAAGTATCTTTCTCAAAATATTATTCTGAATTAATAGAACTATGCTTCTTACCTGTCACTAAGATCAAACTCTCAAGAGATTTGTAGGAGTAGGTGGTAGAAGATATTTTAGAAAATAGATTAATATTGATGAAATAGGGAGAACTGGGTCAGATAGTACTATGAAGTAAATGGAGTTCCTAAAGGTAAAAAAAAATGTGGAAGTTTAACCTATAAGTAAATAACTAACAAGACTCAATTTGTATGTTGTCAAGAGAACAGTAAAAGTAATCTGGAGAATAAATTACAGACTAGTGAGATCAGAGGCTGAGATAACAAGTAAAAACTACTGTCATAAAATAGCTGCTATAATTTAGACATAAAATATCTCCCCAAAATTTCATGTATTCAGAAGAGGGGCTTCTCAAAAGCCCTGAGTGTTCTGTAACCAGGAGTTATTTTACCCATTGATAAATTCATGGATGCATGTGCTATGACTTATGCTTACTGTTTCAAGTAATTAATGCTGCCATATTGCACTCTCAATAATGTCTTAAGATTAACCGATGAATTCTGGGGTAACCTTAATCATAACAAAGGATCATGGAAATACTGAAGTAAGTGCAATTAATTATAAAAAAGTTGATGTAAGCTTAAAAAGAGCAGATCTTCTTCTAAACCACAAATATGAAGACTATTCTAAACGAAATGAATAGTCAAAGTGTAGGAAGACCCAGTTTAGAGAAAAAAACAGCTCTTATCCAAATAGTGTCCATGGATCCAACTTAGCATATAGGATTAGCCTCAAGCAAAAGAAGTAGCTACAAAGGAAATGGAAACAAATGAGGGTCCATGAACTGATAAATAAACTTTACACACAATCAATTCATGGAGAAGGTAGCTGGCAAGATAGCTCAGGGGTACAAGTGCCTGCCTGGCAAGTGCAAGGTCCTGAGTTTGATCCCCAGTTCTGCAAAATAATTAAAAAAAATTTTTAAAAAGAACAACAATCCATGGAGAAGGGAATATTATGCATTGACTAAAACAAATAAAAAATCCTGTCATCTGTGACATGGATAGAGCCACAGATTATTATGTTAAGTAAAATACATCAGGCATAGAAAAACAAGTAACAATTATATGCAGAATCTAAAAGGTGGACCTCAAGTTAAAGGTAGAATGGTAGTTAGCACAGGCCAGGGATAGTAAGCTGTCAGCAACGGGGAAAGGAAAGTTCCATCCATGGATAGTAAGTTATAGTTAGATAGTAGAAAGAAGCTTTGGGTCACCGCTGCACAGTACGGTCACAATACATAATAATCTCTTTGTTGTACACTTCAAAAACCTAAAAAAAATTTTTTAAGGTTTTAACAAAAAATGGCAATGTTCAAAAAGATAAATATGTATAACCTGTTTAATAAAATGTATAAGTCTCTCAAAACTATATGATATACCATTGGTATATACAATATTTATATATTTGTATAGCATCTTAAAATAAAATTAAAGTAAAACAAAAATCAATTTTAAAAGTCTAGATATAAATGTCAGTGTAAATAAAAGAACTATGAGAAGCAAAGGTGCAAAAGGCTCAGAACAGACTCTGCCATCCTAGCTGGCTCAAGAAGCAAACAAAAGATACTAGATACAAGAAGAGAGTAACATGACAGCTGGAGACAGGCTAAAAGACTGTAAGAAAAAGAGAAAGACGGGCTATCAGGTTTGAAGGGGAGAGGCAGACAAAGGTAAGGTAAGAATTACATTGAAAAAAACAAACAAAAAAAATTAACTCCAACTCCTTGCCTTTCATATCACAGCATGCCAATTTGTTCCTTCTCTCCTCCAAAAGGAATTATGAAGCACTTTTCAGATGATTCCAATATATTCTCCCCTCACAAGCCATTCAATGATTCTACTTCTTCGAGAAATATTTAGGGTTTACTTACAGGGAGATAGAAGGTAAATAACAGCAAATTATGAAAGTAGACTGGTGACTTTTCAAACAATATCATATGTCTTCCAACCGTCTACATGAGACCCATTACTCAGCTTTATATTTTACCTGACGAGGGTTTTATCCCATCATCCTTCCTATCTGTTAAGAGAAATCTGATAGTTCTTTTTTTAAATCAAAAGTAATTAGTAGTAATTTTTCTCACATAAGGTAACAGTTTCACTAGCTCTTCAGTAGTGCATCATCTAGAATGGAACAACAGTTCATTCTCATAACAATGTATTACAAACAAATGCCATCTACTGCTGATACACCATGGGCAACTGCTAAAGAGAAAACAGCTACTGCTACTTAAGCTAAAGTGGCCTTTGACCTTCATTAACATATGGGCAATATTTTCAGATTTCATTCACATCTACACATAAATACTGCCACTAAATGCCACCAATTTTAGGGGATTCATAAAATTCAGAAGCATTAAAACCTCCACATCATTGTCTAGATTGGAATAAGGAAGCTGAACCTAAGAAAAAGGAAAATGAAATCTAACAGATAACCCATTTAGAAATGGCTATTATTTGATGGGGCTTGTAAGCCTAGGGAGAAGGCTGTAGCACAATTACTTTACCAGACCACTCAAGTAAACTAGCTCAAGCATCAGTCATTTTGCTTTTTTGAATTTTTTTAAGTATTTCATACAGGGTCTCACTATGCAGCTCAAACTCATAGTGGTCCTCCTGTTTTCAGCCTCTCAAGTGTTGGAAATATAGGCCTGTACCACCATGCGGTATGGGGACTGACCCCAGTGCTTGCCTAAACAGGTACTTAGTCTCTTGACCTATGTCACCAGTGCTGCACCAGTCATTTTGATAATAGCAGTCTAGTGGACTACTAGAAAAAGCTATTCTTTTTTCAACATAAGGTTTACAGCATGTGACACAAACATTTCTTTCTTGCTAATATCTTCAAAATATGACTCAATTCATAAATGTACAGAATAAGTACATAATCCTGTATTTATGAAAGTATCTTTACAAAAGGAGTATTTTTAAGATTTTTTACACAGTTTTCTAACAGCATCACAATTTTTTTATTTTTCATTCACACCTTAAGTGCAATTCAGTTTGTCTTTAGAAAAGTGACTCCTGCAGCAACCACAGCAGGACCGTACAGTGAGAGCTGCTATCTAAGTTTTAACAAATATTTCAGAGTTGCACTGAAATATCCAGTCTGAACAGCACCATTTAGGAGTGTAATTCTGTATGTTCCTTCGTAAAAAAAAAAAAATGCAGCTAATTCAGTCTAACTAGAGCCAATCTCAGCCCTTCAAAAACATCACCAACAATTAGAACTTATCCACTCTGACTCTAGATGTAGGGCACAATCACTTCCCCAGCACAAGCAGGAGCCATAGTGATTACAGGATGACCTCCTCATCAGCATCACTGCCTGAAGACACAGGAGAAGTGTCAGTTTCTACAGAACTGTGGTCAACAGGTGCAGGTAAAATGCTCTGCCAAGCCATGTGGCACAATACATCAGGCTTCCTGAAAGATAGCAATTGGGCCAGATGGGAATTGCTAGCATTTGGAACCTATTTTAATCCCTTCTTTCAGGAGCGTTTTTGTAAGCGCTGGTGTGAGAATACATACCCCTAAATATGAAATGCCCCAGAGTTGCAGCAAGAACACTGTACATCTGCTTGGTACAAAATGGTACACCCTTTCGTCAAGAGGCAATATCCAGAATTCATTTAGAATTCAAAAATAGGTTATTTTAAACATCATTAGAAGCAGTATCTCAGTAATGCATTAAAACAGTTGGAAACTTATAGAAAACCAGGTCTAATGGGACTGAAGGTTAAGTACAGCAAGGGGTGCATCAGCAAGATCCCCTCAGCCAAAACTTCAGGGACTAAGTGCAAAGAGCACTCCTAATAAGACAAAGTGTAATTCAGCATGTTTTTTTTCCCCCAATTAACTAAAATAGTCAAGGAAAGGCTGAAAAGAATGCAATATTGTATCTATCTTTATATTTAATTAAAAAGAGGACTAACAGCACTACCAATAAGGAGCTCATAGCTTGCTAAGCACAAGATTTTTCTCTGCAAAGGCATTTTGCGAATGGGCAGTGAAACAACTCAATATATAAGCACTCAGGGAAAGCTATCATGTCAATAATGTTACTAATGCTGTAGGTAAAAACACTGAAGAGGCAGTACAAATCACAATCCTGAAGCTGGGGGCAGCCATAAGAGAATCAAGATCATCATCTACTGTCAAATTCCAATCAAATCACTATTTTCCTCTTCTTTCATTGTGCCCAGAGGCCCTAACAGAATTCTATCAGACAAAAACGTTTCTAGGTATAAAAGTTACATGGAAGAACCTAAATATACAATAATACCCCCAAGTTTTAGAAATCAAATAACCATTTTTCCTACATAGAAACTGTATAGATAGCTAAAGGAAGAGAAGATAATGTCCAATGATAGGCTCAAGAAAATACTGTAAGATGTTAGCAGATTTAAAATAAGAGCTTAACAGTTGTACACATTTAACTACACACAGATAAACTGTGGGCAGATGGCATGAATCTATGAGCATTCCCCTACATTGCCCTCTGCTCCAGTACAGTATATGTTTGACTCTCTGAGAAGGGTGTGAAATTTAGCTCTGCCTATGTGCACATAATCAAATTTTCTAATGCACCTTTGGCTTTACCTTGTCAGAAAAAGATTTACAATTGGGCATCAATATATCCACCAGTTCTCAAGTAACATTTAGCAGACAGAGATGCCTGTTCTTGCCTGTCTTAAAGCCCACCCACAATTTCATTTTCAATTAGCAGCTCCTCGAAAGGCAGTAATGAAAGCAGTTGCTAAAGAGCATTCAGATGTCACAGAAAGACTGCAAACCCAAACTGTAAATAGCACATTTTGAGTCTCCTGTCACCACCATCAACTCCCACGGGGATCTCGCAGCACGTGGCTATCACAACCATCTGCTCATCACCCTACCAACACCACTGCAAACCACACAGTCACCCACCACTCCCACCTCCCACTCATTACCTGTCATGTACAGGCTTGTGTGAAGGTGGGAATGCTATGATAGAGAATAGAGAAGACATAGAGGCTTATTTTATGTTCTGCAGCAGAGATCAGACCACATGCAAATTACAGTATATATTCAGAAGAGGGGAAAGTATACAAATAACCTCAAACACAAAATGTAAATTTAAATAAAGAAAAGCAGTTTTGTCCTATCCTCCTCAATTACCAAAAGTACACTAGATAGACCTATTTAAGATAAAGAACGATTTCCTACCATTCCAGCAGTGTTATCATAGGAATATGTGGGTACTAGAGTGAAGAATCTCTCCTGTTGGTTTATATTTCTATGTTGTATGTTGATCTGGAGGGGAAACAAAGGACAAGAAGACCCAATGAATGTAGCTTCAGAGGTCTCACTGAGATCTCTCTCTCTTGAAGTGAGCCCAGAACTCTAGAAGCATCTTCTTTTTATTTAGGTCCTACAATAGAAGATTTACAGGGAGGAGAGGGGATAATTATCAACGTCTCAAGTAAGGGTGGAGACATCAATCAGGATTAAGCTGTTACACCTATGTCTCAAGTAAGCCTGGAGACATCAATCAGGATAAGCTATTACACCTTTTTAAATCCTAGTTTTCTAAAATCCCTAAGTAAAAGATTAGAACCCACCCTAAGCTTTGTTTATTGTTCTTTGCTTCTTAGTTTCTTATCTCTACATTTCTATATTTCTTATTTCACTGCCAGGGAGAAAAGAAAGAGAGAAAGAGAGAAAGAAAGAAATTTATATTTCTTATTTCACTAACAATTTATAGGACTTAAGTAGCCCTTAAGTAGCTCTTAAGGGGCGTACCACACACACACACACACACACACACACACACACACACACACACACACACACACACACACACACACCTCAAATTCCTACTGTGTGAAACAATTTTAATATGGACAAGGATGACCTAACCTGAATCACTGCTCACTCTCTTAATTATATTTTTCTCGTATACAACGTATTTTTTCTATAGGTTTTATTTGATGAATGTTATGGTTTATGTCTAGTTGTCCCCGCAAAGCCTCATGCAATCATGGGTGGGGACTTCTAGAGTTTGAGACTTGAATGATGATCCACTGGGATTACATGTTTTACTACTGTTAGGATTATATTCTGAGCACTGCTGAGACTATGGGTGTGGCCTGAGACAACAGGCTAAGGCAGAGAGCCTGATGTAATTTAAAAAGAGAGACAGAGAGACAGACTAGAGCTGTTGCTCTATGCTCCCTTTGTTGTCCCATTGCCTCTGTCACCATTGTTGCTGTTTCTGCCACCATGAGTTGGATGCTCTCTGCTCAGTTTTGGGCCAGCAGAGTGTGGACTGAAACCTCCAGTAACTGTGAGCTAAATTAACCTTTCCTTCCTTCATTTTGGGTGTTGGGTATTTGTCCCAGGAACGAGAGGAAAGTAACTAAGACAACGAAGCAGTATTTATGTGCCATGTCCTTTTAAAGTCAATATTTATAGCTCTTCTGGAGGAAGGGATGACTTATAATCTGTCTCCATGGGCCAGATTCCAGTACTGGGAACCAGAGACACCCATGCCCCAGTAGGCTGTCAGTATCACTGAAAGCTCGAAAAGGCCTGCCATCACTGTCAGTGTCATTACTCTCACTCCTGAGCCCAGTGCTCTAGTGTTAAGAATTTTCTGCTCAAAAGGTATGATAGTGCTCTTTCTTCAGACACATGTAAACTAGCACGAGTCTCTAAGACAATAGCTTCCTATCAAACTTAGCTGACCATTTCAGGGCTCTTCAAGCAGAACCACAATGGTTAACAGCCAGGTGCTGTGTCCTCCTCATCCTCTTCCTCAACATCTTGTTTCCAGGTTCCACTGAAGTTTTACCAATAGGTGTTTAGCACTGAGTTCCGATAGTGCTTTATCTTAGTCACTTTCTTATCACTGGGATATAATAACTGATACTCACAATTTAAAGGTTTAAAGATTTATTTTAGCTCATGGTCTCAGGTCAAGGTTGGCTGGCTCCAAAGGAGAAAGTTCACAGCACAGGGGAATAGCTCAAGAAAAGTTACTCACATCATGAAAGCCAGTAGGCAGACAGGAAAGGGAGGAGAAAGGAGGGAAGATACAGCCTTGCATGCCACATGATAGTGACCAAACTCTTCCAATAGGGTCTACTTCCAAAAACACATTCAGGTATGGAATCAAGTGTGAATTAACCCAAAGAGGAAGAAAGTGTTCCAATGACCTTATGCACTCCTGAGAATTCAAACAGACATGCTAGATCTAAACCACAACAGATGCACAGTGAAGTAAACAGAGAACTGTATTCAACAGAATAATTTGTAACCTTCACCTCACTACCCAATTAACACATGACACTTGAAATACTAAAGAATAAGGTAAAACTGGCTTAGTGCATCTCACATTTCTTCATAATAGTTGAAGGTACCTTCAGACATTTAACCATTAAAACAAATTATTTACGAAACAGCACATACCAAAGTTCATAGTCTTTCCATTATGAAAGTATAATCCCAAATTACATTCATATTTTAAATGCTCTGATTTCCTGAAATCTATAGACTCTAGAGTAAATGTGCAGTTTTTGGCCTAGATTTCCACACAAAGCTAATTAGCATGTCTTCAGAAATGTGACTTTAACCAGACATGTTGAACCAAAGTTTTCCATTATAAAATCTCCTCTCAAAGTAATTGATTTTCTCTATTCCTCCATCCATGAAGTTTCCATGTTATATCTATTGTACATTTGCATCTTCTTTACTCTTTCAGTTTTTCACAGTAGAGAAACAATACAAAGTATTGTTTATATTAGTAAGAGATTTCACAGAGAGCAGTTCAGGCCCCACGAGTAACTCTCACTGAAATAAAACACCAGTCTCTGGCAGCAAACAATCACTACAGGAGGGAACATGAGCTTGAATACACTACTCCATCAGGATGAGTAGAAACATAACTGATATCTTAATCACCTGGACTCCTCTATACCATCACAGTCACTCCAAAAGGCTAACATGCAATTCCAGTACACAACACAAATTCAACCATCACACACACCTTTAATAACAACTCCTTCATTACAACTTTGCATTAGGATTGCTCCCCTTAACCACGAGGCATTTGGGTGTCTATAATGTAGAACATGCAGGTCACAGTTGGCTGGCTCTTGGTGTCCCACAAAGTTTGACTCCACAGTACTAGATTTTAGGGAGAAAAGCAAATTTATATTCCTTACAAGCAAGACCAATCCAGATCATCTTATTTAAAGCTTTTAAGTCATGTGATTCATTCCCATGTAAGACATTCCTACCAGTAAGGTTAGAGTCTACCTAACTTCCCTTGTAACACATTCCCAAATTTCTTTATATTCTGCTTAAATGGATGCATCCCTTTTAGTTTGTTTTTTATTTGTTGGTTTTGTTTTGTTTTTGTATTTTTAAGGAAGGGCCTCCAGGATGTTAAAAGTCTCACTACTAGATCATACTACGCCTATTTACAGCCTCCCAAGAACTGGGATTACAGGCAACAGGTGCATTCTTATAGTCAGCTATAACTAGAATAAATCTCAATAGCAATGTTCATATAACATAAAAAAGGTTTCTGCCACATTGTTCAGCCTATTTCCTCTGACATAGTACTTACTGGAAAGAAAGGACAAACTAATGGACTAAATGGAGTTGTAGAAATCCAGCTGGAGCCAAATCTGAGAGTTTTTCAATTTCTCATTAACTTTTCATCATTACTGCTCTATTTTTAAAACCTCTTCACATTTTCTGTGTTTCACGTTACAAAATAATGCACATTATCCCATGGTCTAGAAGTTACACATACTGAAAGAAGTGAGCACACTTAATGTTCCATGAAGGGTTAATTGATCAAAAATTGCTACCTAGTGTCATAATTTGGCAGGCAAGTTTGATTACACATGACTTCCCTGTGTTTATCAATTCGAGAACAACACTCACCAGAGAGTACCTATGCAATCTCAGTTTTGATTGCCCTACCATCAAATGTAACTAAGAGGAAAAGTAGTTGACCTTGGTCTTATTAGTAACATCTGAAACTTTTTAATGTAATAGCTTGCTTCTCACATCAGGAGGACTTAGCTGTCGGGTTAGAACAAGGACAGAAAGGCATGCATTATTTTATGAAACAGGTAGCATGCCCTGGCATTCATCACTTTTTATTTTAACTCTTTCAGTAATTAAGGAGTGGTCAACTTCAGCATAACAGAAAATGCAACTGCCAAGCAAAAGTAAAACACATCTATATTTCCAGCACTCTGGAGTCTGAAGCAGGAGAATAGCCTCAAGTTCCAGACCAAGCTGAACTACATAGTGAGACCTTGTCTCAAAACATAAATAAGTAAGTAAGTAAGTAAGTAAGTAAGTAAGTAAGTAAGTAAGTAAGTAAATAAATAAATAAGTAAGTAAGTAAGTAAGTTCAGAAGTAATTGGAAACTTAGTATCGTCTAATCAGTGTCATGATTTGCACCTAACATTTTCCCTAAAGCCTCACATGTTGAGAGACGGGGCTTTCAGCAAGTGACCAGATCATATGGACACTGTACTCATCCACTAGTATGTTTACAGCTGAATATGCTATTATGAGGCTGGCCCTGGTTAGAAAACACAGGTCATGGGATGACTGAGAAGAATGTATTTTTGCTCCTGACTCTTTATTTCTGGTTGCTATGGACTGAGCAGCTTTTCATTGTCAAGCCTTCTGCCATGCCATTTCTGTCTTAGAGCTGTACTACCACGAACCAAATACTCTGAAAACATGAACCAAAATCAAACTTTCCTCCTTCAGCTGTGTTTGTCTAACATTTTGTCCCACTGACAGGAAAGCTACTAATACAGCCAATATATATTTGTGCATACAAATACACTCTAAAAAATAAGTCAAATTCCAATTTAAGAGCTTTCTTTTCACAGAATGGAAATGACAAAAGTTGAAATTCCATAACTGGGCAAGAGAAGAAAATAATACAGTTCATTTTTAAAACTATACTTTTTTCTCTTAAAAGCATATAATAGGTAAAGATCAATTGCTTTCAACAGATTCTCAGAGAAAAAGAAAAACCATGTTGTTTCCTCTCTAATGTATCTAACATCTCCCATAATTATAGGAAAAGTCTGTATTGAAGGTACTTACTCTGGAAGTACCAATTCCTAATAACATGTAAACAATTTATTTTTTTAAGTCAGAAATAAAGACAAAGTTCACATCTCCGACTGCTGTCTTTATCTATTCTTCAGATCATAACTCCCTCCATGAGTGGCACTAAATGATAATCCATTAATTTAGAAATGCTCCTCATTGCTCACTCTGATCTCAATGTCCCCTTCCATCTAAAATAGTTAGATTAGTGCCGGGGAGATAGCTCAGGGGCATAAGAGCCTGCTTGCTCCTGAGTTCAATCCCCAGTACCAAAAAATAAATAAAATAACATAGTTAGATTAGCGACTTTATCTGGTAAAAATAAGCAAGAAAAAAGTGACAATATGTAAAGACAGCTCCGTGAGAGTAAAGCAATCTTCAACTATTTTTACAGCAAACTTTTCAACATCTACTGTGGCCATTAAACACCTGTATCCTATTTTTATCAAGGTTCCCAAAACATAAGACATTTGTCTGACTGGATGCATAAATAACTATAACTCTAGAAATGCATCTGACTCTTTTCTTTGCATGTCTTCACAGAGCTGAAAGGTACAGGCCAACTGACAGACCTTAAAACAAATGACCTTGAGACTACTATGTTCTTCCTTTCAGACCTCTACATCAGCATATCTCTCTGTTTAATTCACAAATTTAAAGAATCAAGTAACTCAAAAAGGAGTCCAAAAAATTTTCTAATCCAAATCCCTCATTTTCCAGAGAGTTAGTAGTTTAGGACTTCATAATAGAACTTAGAATACTAGAGATATCATTCACAAAAAGTACTATGACCTTATTTCAACTATCAGCTTCCGATTTCCTGCTTACTGGAAATAGTGTATCCACTTGATTGTACAGTAGATTTGGCCATCAATATTACACATGAGAAAAAACTATTAGTTTTTTTTGTTTGTTTGTGGGATTTAGAGTTTGAACTCATGACCTTGCACTTGCCAGGCAGGAACTTGTGCCACAGAGCTATCTACCTGGCCCCAAATTTATTAGTTTAAAACGCTTAAATAAGCAAATGATTTGTTCTTTATGGTTTATAAATTCTCAATGCCATTTGTCTTTCAACTATATTACTTAAAATGAAGAAAATTTTCATTTCAAATACCATTATTATCATAAGGCTGACCATGAAGTCTGAAAGCTACTCAAATTATAGGCACACCATTCTGGCACTGTTTTATGATCATAAACACTTTTACCCAATAAAATGGAAACCCAAGGCTGCACAAAAATCAAAGAAGAACTTGGAGAGCATACAGAAGCTAGATCAAGTCAGAAAGAAGGGTGAAACAAGACTAAGAGCCCACATCTTGGCATTCAAGTCAGAAATAAATTGGTTTCTTCTGTAAAAAAAAAAAAAAAAAAAAAAAAAAATCAGCGGACTACTTAAAACTACCGTATTGGGAAAACAGGCAGGTCTGGAAAAAAAGGAGGTAGTAGAACTACAATTTCTATCCACTGGGAATAATTACTTTTCTCACAGAAGGGAGGAAGGGGTTTGTTTACTTTCAAATTTACCATCTTTTTCTCCACCTTTGAATTGAGTATTTTATCCTATTTATTTGTTGCCACAGGCTATTCCAATGGCCAAAATCATGTTGACCAAACTAATCATGTAGTTTCTAGAAATACTTGTACACTCCTGTCTTCTGACCTATAGTTCTCTTGCTGTTTCTTCCAAATCTTTATCTCAAGCAAAGAAAACAAAATGAACAGAGAGAATCAAGCGAATACTAGGGATAGGGAGCTCTGAGTCTAAACCTCAGCTCTGTCTCTCACTGCTAGATGAACTCCGACAAACCATTTTTATCTCTTTGAACCCCAGATTTCACATCTGTAAATTAATCATGATTACATACCAGGCAGGACTGCAGCATAAAGTATAGGTTATACTATATAAAGTTGCCTCAATGAATGACTACAGATTAAACATAAGTATAATAAACATTAGTAATTACAGTTATAACTCCAATCTGAGATTGTGGACTACAGCAGGACCTTTGCAAACTCTGCCCAGAGTGTGTTAGATTTGAGAAAATTACACTGGACTTTTCAAGTCTTTTGTGAAACTTATTACTCCGAATGTTACATCCTTCATTACCCATTAAGTTGAACTCTGAAACAAAACTTCTAACTGGTGTTGACTGTTGATTCCTTTAACCTAATTTCCTAACTAAAAATTATCACCGAAAACACACACTTGATGCTTCATACAAGTAATTTCCAAATCAACCTGTCCATTATCAAATAGAAAGTTTCTTCATCTATAAATTCATGAGATCCTAAGGAAAAACCAGGAAACTGCAGTTAGTAAGAAACATGATATAATTTTAATGGTATATGATATTATGACACCACTATATTGTATGCTTTCAGATCTTTCCCTCTGCAAATAAACATCTGCAATTAGCAACACCTGCCCTAGGAACCCAAATTCTTTCCTCTGCTAACTTCAAATGATAGTCAATCCCACTCAATAGTCTTACCAAAAAAACAAAATGCACTAAGGATTTAGGTAAACTCCACGACACTAAAGCCTCCCTATTAGTAGAGAAAATTTGCTATGAACAGTTTTATTTTGGATTATGACTTCATATCATTTGGGAATTTCCATAGGCACAAAGGCTCCCCAAATACTTGTGTAGCGCTGAAACTTAATTATTAATAAGCCAGAGAGAGCCTCTCCAAGACTTCTCTTTCACCAGCAGATCTTCCAAAGCTAATTCTGAGTTGCTACTTAAGGAGAATAACTAAGACACCAAAGGTCAAACTCATTTCTTTGCCCATGCCCACAATACTTGAGCATTACAGAAAACATGAATCATTTGCAAGGCATGGCCAGCACACAACATTTCTAATACCTCAGAAGCACGTGCTACACAATGTAGATGGCCAAATTTTCCTATTCTATTTGTCTTAATCACAAAGGCTTTAGATTGCTTAAGCATTAGTCATCCAGCATGGAGTTTTGCTGTGTAGAGAACATCTGACTCAAAACATAATGTGATAAAGTTTTACATTCTAATAAAAAAGCACAGAGACTAGTGTCATACTCATTTAGATAGAAGTATACAACTCTGGTGAGCAGCCACTTCTGCAAACCATCAAGAACATCTTCTCCACCTATTCAGAAGAATCACAGACAATAGCAACCTGAGAAGGTCAGAGCAAAAAACAAACTCAAACTTCCTCACCTGTCTGAGTCCCTTTGTCATTTTCTTTCTCTTCCCAAGGTGCTGGCAGAGATTGCGGTCATTTTCTCGATCTGAGCTGTAGTGATGTGGATGGCTGAGCCTACTCTTCTTTGAATGAAAAGACAAGCCATTGGTAAGTGCTTCTCGTTTCTTCTTACTCAGGGGAGTCTGGCCCTTCTCCACACGTTCCTGAGGCTTAAGTGCTACATCTTTCTGTAGAAGAGAAGGAAAAAGAAATAATGGTTACGTAGGTATCTAGGGTCACACCCAAATTAAAGGTTAAATAATATTAGTAAAAAGGGAGGAAAGAGAAATGGGATACAACACCTAAAACTGTGAACCACAGCACTTAATTATCTGAATCACCAACGAAACCTTATCTATTCTTATTGGACAGAAAACTCCAAAAGCACAATGAAACTGTAAGTTGAAAATGATTTTACTGGTGCCAGGGATAGTGAATTTTTACTTGATTTAGTGCTAGATTCATCACATGAAATTCCCCCCAAAAACGCTTAATACACTTAGTTTATAAATTAATGTAAGTGATTACATCAATTACTGTATGTTCCCCAGAAAAGCACTAAGTGAATGCTACATTCAAACTAAAATGCACAAGATTGAAGTTATAGAGCCAGGAGGATGTGAGCCAGTAAGAAATCATCAATCCATATGATTAAAATGTTTATTTAATGCCTTATACTTTTATCACATTACTCTAAATATCCTGAATTTCCAAATTCTTCCCTCACACCCACCCGGAACCAGAGATCAATCTTGCCAGGCAGGCCTTGTGGCCCTGAGCTATCTCCCCAGCCCCATTAATTTCCAGCTTCTTTGCAAAATGCAATGACAGTATTATCATCAAGATCAACAGCAAGAACTTTCATTCACCCCTCTATGTGAGTAGAAATGGGGAATGGATAGGAGATGGGTGATTAAGTTTCATAGTATAGGGAGCCATATGCTAGGCCAGAATCTCAGTCAACAAGACCTGGTAGAGTTTGTGGACTGACACATGAAATGGCCTGAGTTCACATTTTTTTTTTAGAGGACTTAAGAGTAAGTCAACACAAACCTGAGACCACATGCAAAATGGACTCACATAAGATTAAACAACCTGATATTTCCTGTAAAGCCTAATAAATCCTGTATATACTAAATACTCAAATGAAAATGATTTGCCCCTCAATCGTTTATAAATGAAAGGATATGATTCTTTCCAAACAGAAAATGTTCCCTAACCTAGCCTCACTCAGTTTCTGCCATCATAGCAATACATTTAAAAATGAAATGAATTAAAATTGCTCCACTTCCTTGAAAATGCCTCAGTATTTGTGAATACTCCAAATTTACATATTGAAATTTGTATACTGCCCCCTAGTTGATACAGTTACAAAGCAGGACTTTGGACATGGTTTGATTATGCAGGACTCCCTCACAGATGAAATCAATCCTCTTATAAAAGAATCCTATGAAGTTTGCTTGTGTCTTCTGCAATGAGAAAAACAGCTAAGTGGCATCATCTCTAAGGAACCAGGCCTTACTAGATGCTGACTGTGCCAGTCCATAGATCTTTAACTTTGCTGGCCTCCAAACTGTGAAAAATAAAAGTTATCTTTTTTATAAGTGACTGAATTAAATTATTTTGTTACAATAACCTGAAAGAGCTCACATAGGTTTTACATTCTTTAACCTCGGCTTCCACATGCTTTCTTTCTTCTTAGGACTCTTACAACTGCTGCCTACTCAGACAGACTTTTCTTTAATTGTGAAGCACTCTTGTTCTCAGCCCTTTATGCAACAAATATTGTATTGAACATATTGCCAAAAATAAACAATACTGAGCTCTGGATGCTGGGAAGGCAGACAACTGTGTGAAGAAAATTTCCGAGGCTTAGTGGTTCTCACAATTAGGGGTCAAATGCTAATTCAATCATTCAAAAATATATTACTTAAATATTGACTAACCAAAGGAAAAGCACAGGGTGCTAAAACTGGAGAAAATAATGCATAGGAAAGCAGAATACTAAGGCTGAGAAATGCTGCTTATTTGATCTAGATTGGAAAAGTTGAGCAGAGATAACAATGTGAACATAGGCCTTGTGCAACAAGCAACCTTATGCTGCTCGCAGTATAATCCCCCAAACAAAGAGGGAAACGATTAAGCAGCTAATGTCAGTAACCTCAGTGTCTCATATAATATATGTTTCATATAACTCAAGCAAATAGTAAGTGATCAGTATATGCTTATTTAATACATAAAAGTGAAAACTATCTAAAACACCAAAAACTGTATAGTAATAATAAAGCACAATAGTGATTTTTAAAATATTTCAAATTGCCATGAATAAACTGCCAAGGAAGCTAGAAAAGCTGATAATGACAGGAAACCAGTGCACATAGTTGGCACTGTAGGCATACAGAAAGGATCACAGAAATTGCAAGAAATCCCCAAACATACAAAAACCCATCCTTGGAGCAACAAACTATCAAAGATAACAGACTTAACAATATCAAAGATAGAGGTTCTGTAAGACCAATGAATGGCTATGGATTAACTCCTAGGTGCTACCACTGCAGATAATTTGCCCTCTGCTATGAGAAGTAGTTGTGAAGCAATAAAGACGTGGTAAAAAGTGGTGAAGGGATAATGTCAGATCAAAGCAAGTGGAAAGGCTACTGATTACCAACCCCAGACTTTTATACACTATGGCTAACATGTGGTAAAGGTTGAAAAAGTGTCTGCTACATTGAATTTCTCTGTCCACTGTCTACTACTTCATTGGCTGTTACATATCTGCGCAACTCAAAAATGCTCTGAGTTTAGAGTCACCTTTAAATAAAACAACCACCTATCATGAAAAGATACACACAATGGAAACACTAACAGATAAATCCAGGTGAGTTCCATCTGAGCTGCTTCTATATGCTATGATCAAACTGTATTACTTTCTAAGAGCAACACAAAAGTTACATATGGGGGAATGGCCAAATAGCTCAGCAGACTAAAGTGCATGCAAGCAGGCAAAGGGGACAGGAATTTGATCCTTGGGCCTCCTGTGCTGGTCCCACCCCCAGGGTGCACTGAGACAGGGATTGAGACTGGGTGTGGTGGCCAGTGCCTATAATCCCAGCTCTTAGGAGGCTGTAAACAGGAGAATCACTATGAGTCCAGTCTAGTAGTGAGACCCTAAAAACGCTGTAGACCCATCCCTAAAGTACAAAAAAAAAAAAAAAAAGAAGTTATATATGAGGTTAAAAAAAAATCCTTGCTTTGTCCTACAACCGACCTACTGTTCCACACATGTACATAATAAATAACCACTATTTAATATTAACTATGCTGCTTTAAAAATTATGTTGTCACTAGAGATCAAATCTTTCTTACTAAAGTTACCCTTAAAGTATATTGAAAATTATGTGCAATTCCATATAAATGTGAATTAATATTTATAAGTATGCTGTAATATTTCCAAATCCATTTTATTTTCACGTAGCATATTAATAAAGGAATTCTCTCTGCTCTGAAGAATAGCTACACAGAGAAAATGGACCCCATGCAGTGACATTAGCTTACAAGAGACCTGCTGAAGTCTCAGCAAGAGTAGTACAATCATCTTAGCTCTGATTAATATTGTGATTTCCACAGAGGTGGTGGTGGAAGTAGATCAGAGGATGTACAGAGGTGGTGACTTAAGAGGTAACAGAAAATAGAAACTAAAGGAGTTTTTATTACATAAGAAGTTTATTATTTTCAAAAAGTAGAAATTACATAAACTTTTTAAAAACTACATCTTCAATTATAAATTTCTATACAGATCCTTTGTTACAAACCTAAATAAACTAGTGCATTGTTCACATCCATTATCAAAATTCATTGACTACTCTATAAAATAAAGCAATCATTTAACTTTTCCACAGTTTTGGACAAGAAAAGTGACTCAAATGTCTCAAGATAAACAATAAGAATCAAAGACAAAACAATTCATTATAATCACCGTATCAATATTACAAACAGTTCCATAATGATTATACACGGGTGTGTATGTGTGTGTGTAGATAGATAGATACCAACCCAATAGTAATGAAAGAATACTCTTACAAGATTGACATTCTCTGTAGCAATACTGCTTTAATATGGTGAGAAAATTTATGTAAATTATGAAAATTTATTTAAATAATTTTTGGGATCAATGAACAGCAATTTGTAAAGACTTGTTTTTCATCATTCTAACATGATTTAGGTATGCTATCGGTTACCCCAAAGGAAACTGTCCATCAGAACTAACTGTGGGACTCTTCTTCTTTCAATAGATGGTCTCACGCAGGTTAGACTTGTAGTGATTGTCCTATCAGCCTCCCCAGCACTGGGATTATAGGCTTAATGCACCATGCCCAGTTTCATGGCAGGCATGGTGCACTCGAGATTCTGGGACCAGCACAGCACACAGTACCAGAGATTGAACTCAGGACCCTGCACTCACCAGGCAAGTGTTTATGGCACCAAGCTATCTCCCCATCCCATTGTGAGGCTTTCGAGACAGGATCTTTTTATATAGCGCAGGCTGGCCTTGAACTCATGCAGATCATCTTGCCTCAGCCTCCTGAGTGCTGAAATTGTAAGTGTATGCCAGCACACCAGGATACCGGCATGGCTTTTTGAAAACAGGATGACTATACCCTATATTCCAAAAGAAAAGCACTTAGTAAATGAACAGTAAGTGGAAGAATATGCTACCAGAATATATACCACTTGTCAGAAGGATTACCTTAAGCCAACACCTTTGAAAAACAAGAGGAAAGCTACCCTTCAGGCACCATGAGAAAACAGTTACAGAGAACAGAAAGTGCCCATGTGAAAGATGATTTCTCCCTACAGTATTACAAAAGAAACTGTCATGTTATCAGAAGGGTATTTTGTCCCTGGAAAAAAATTATATACAAACAAATCTTCTGTAACTTAGCTGTTAAGCTACTTTTCTCTATACATTTTATTTTATTTTATTTTCACACAACTGCTACTACTATTTTTTTCTATTTGTTTATTTGGGACAGGGTCTCGCTACACAGCTCCGACTCGTAGTGATCCTCTGATCTCAGTCCCTCCAGTGCTGGGACTGCAGGAATATGCCACCACATCCGGATTCAGTGGTGGGTCCAAGCAAGCCTAGGGTTCCTAGATTGTCACACACAACTGCTATTTCTAAATAAGCATTTTCATGGCTCTCAGAGATATTTTTTTTAATTAAGTTTTTTTCATTTTATTGGGTTTAGGGCAATTTAATTTGCTTTCCTACACAGATAACCAAAGACAGTAGAAATGAAAATCTGCCTTAGTACATAAGCATTAGAAGACAAAGGGTTTGATGGCAGAAGAGTAAGAAAAACTTCATGATGACATTCACTTAAAACTCAAAGAAGCAGAAAAAAAGCCAATCAGCCACCAGCTGAAGGCTGCCTAAACAGTAAAAAAAAAATTAAACATATTTGCTAGCAATAGAGGGGGCAAGTGTACAAGCCTTTAATAACAGATGGGAGTAGATTTCATGGAAAGCTTAAGTCTTGCAGTTTTTAGTTCACTAGTGATGGGAGGGCAGGGTCATTTCAGACCATCCCAGAGAAGCTCAGAGATGGAAGCATCACAGCAATTTGCTCCATAACAGCCATTATCCAAACAGGTGATCTTGTTCTTGACTTTACTTTTCTAAAATTAAAATCTTCCACCAAAGGTCTCTGAGGTTCCACCATACCATTGAATTTCAAAATAAGATGGTTCACTGTTGTGCAAACTAAGGGAGGGCAACAAATTGCAGATGAAACACTGCGTAGGCAGCAGAGCTCTGTTTGCTGATTATAGGTAAAGCCAGAGATAATAGAAAATGAGGGCACAATTTGCCTGCCATGCATGAAGTGAGTTTTAGAATGAGTCTCCGTCAGACTTTTCCAACCAAACTACTCTGTGCAACCATCACTTTCAAAACATCTGTGCTATGTGTGTTGCATGTGACTATGTAGGCATGTTTTATGAGGGAAACAACTTAAACAAAATATTTTCTGTTAGTTATTTTATCTTAAAGACTTACAAAGAAAATAGCAAGCCACAAAAGAAGAAAAAGTGTTTTGCTTATCTGTCAAACCTTTTGTTGCTTTATTGTAGTACAGCACTTGTGTCTATTTTCAAATAATTTTTCCAAACATTGATTCTATCATTGCCTGAGTACAAACAAAGTGCAACTGTCTACTGTGATAAAAAATGAAGCCAGGGATAAAGCTCAGTGGTGCAGTGTCTGCCTGGCAAACACAAGGTCCTAAGTTCGATTCCTTATACAAAAAAGAGAATTGGGGGGAGGGACTTGCTTGGGTCCTCCTTCTGTTCCTCTCTCAGATAGAAGCTTTCTTTCCCCCCATTAAATATTCTGCTTTTAACCCCTGCCCCCCCCAAAAAAGTGGACTGGGGAGGTAGTGCCATGATCTAAACACCTGCCTGGGAAGCATAGGGACCTGAATTCAATCCTCAGACCATAAGCCATGCTAGCCATCAAAAATAGGTATGGTGGTGCACGCCTGTAATCCTAGTGCTCAGGAGGCTGAGATAAGAGGCATTCAAGTTGCTTTGAAAGACCCTGTATTAGATAGATAGATAGATAGATAGATAGATAGACAGACAGACAGATAGAGAGATATTTTTGTAAAAATCAAGAAAAAGAAATGTAACCTTAGAAAACATACAACTTATTGTAACTCAACTCTATGTCAATGTGGTCACATTGGTCCCCCACTTTGAACTTTTGAGCAAACTGATTTATGAATAGACTTCTAAGACCTAAATTTATTAAGAAGTGGAATACATTGTGAAACAATTTAAATGAACTTGTAAAATGCCCAGTATAGTACTGAAAAATTAATTTCAAATATTACCATCATCCTAAAACAATCAATATAACTACTATATGTCATATACAATGGCCTTTTCTTGTAAATATATAATTGGTTTCCCAAAACTAAGGTAGCTCAATTGGAATAGCAGAGAAATAAATGGACTACTACAATTAAGTGGATTAGGCAAGGAGCAAATAGGACGTTTCATGCAGCCATCTTTCATACCAACTTAAAATTAAATCCCTACATTGGCATACAGATAGAAACACAGATCAGTGGGACAAAAAAGGGTCCAGAAAGAGACCATACATAGGCAGACTACTGATTCGAAGCAAATGCAATACACAGCCATTTTAACAAATGGTGATGGAACAAGTAACCATATATAAATCTAATAGAACCATATCCTAAATAGAACAATAAACACTGAATATAATATCACTTAAATATACAGCCCAAAACTATAAAACTCCTAGGCAAAAACACTTGTAATCTTGAGTTAGTCCATGATTTCATAAATATGATACCAAAAACAGCAACCATAAAGAACTGACAAATTATACTCCGTCAAATATTAAAACTTCTCTTCAAAAGAAACGTAAGAAGCCGGGCGTGGTGGCTCACGCCTGTAATCCCAGCACTCGGGAGGCTGAGGCAGGAGGATCAGTGCGAGTTCGAGACCAGCCTAGGCTACAAAAGTGAGCTCAAGGCCAGCCTCAACTGCATAGCGAGACCCTGTCTCCAAAAAAAAACAAAAACAAAAAAAAAAGAAACGTAAAAAATGAAAGCAGGCCATATTGCAGAAAAAAAGAATTACTAAAAAGTTTTTCTGGAAAATGGTGGCATACAGAGTGTATTAAAAATTCTCAGGGTCAGCCAAATAGCTCAGCATATTGAAACACTTGCAGGAGTTTGATCTCCAGATCTGCCATGCCAGTCCCACCCCCAGGGCATGCTGAGACATCAACTGAGTCTGTGCATGGTGGCACGAGACTGTAATGCCAGCTCATGGAAGGCTATAAACCAATGGATCACTACCTCACATCCCACCCCTAGATCCCTTCTGGTCAGGTGACTCCCTCTTGTTCTGTCCCTAGATCACTTCTGTCACGTGACTTTCATTCCAGTCCCCAGATTCTAACAGGTCACATGACTCTCTCTCAACCCCTCCTGAGATTCCTCCAATCCAGTCTGAGTCTGATCTGGTAATGAGAACTTGAACACCCTTAGTCTTTTCCCCAAAAATACAAGCAGTCAATCAATTCTCAAAATTCAGTTTTTATAGTTGGCAAAAGACCTGAATAGACACCTCACTAACTGAAATATCTAGATGGCAATGGAAACAGTGCATAACATGAGCAGTCATTGCACTACTACAGTTAAAAAGCACAATGAGACAAATATATCAAAAATATGCAAAAGTAAGAAGAATGATCATACCATGTATGAACAAAAGTATTAAAGAACTACAATATACTACTGGGTAGGAATATAAGATATTCAAAATCCCAGGTGGCACTGGAATTACAGTCTCGAGCCACAATGCACAGTCTCAATTGCTGTCTCAGCATGCCCTGGGGGGCGGGGCCAGCATGATAGGTCTGGGGATCAAACCCCTGGCACCTTACAAAAAGTATGATTACATCTGTAAAAATTTAAAGCCAGCTGGGCCCAGTGATGTCCACATAAAGCATAGGGATACAGCTCAGCACAGCATATGATCCCTGTATTCAATCCCCAGTACTGATTTAAAACAAAAAAGTTGAACAAAGTCATTCCTGTGGTCCACATCCGTACTATGCTACTTGGGAGGCTGACAGAGAAGACCATAAGTCTGAGACCTACCTGAGCAACATAGCAAGACCCTGTTTCAAACTAACTGAAAAGAATGGGAGGTATTACTCAGTACTAGAACATTTTCCTAGCAAGACTTCAATTCACAGTATCACAAACCCAAAATAGTTTTTTTTCAAAGTATACCTACCTACCAATGATCCATTCTTTCTATCCTTAATTATATGGAGAAATAAAAACACATGATCAAATAAAAGATTGCTCACGAAAGCTCATTATTAAATTTATAATGAGTATATACCTGGAAGGCTAAATATATACCAACAGGTAAAGGTGATTAATAAAGTAGCATACAGTCAGTAAATACCACAAAGTAATAAGGCATAACCTAGTGACACATGATGCAATGGAAGTGAATCTCAAAATAATTAATTCAGTAAAAGAAAAAAGAAAAAAAAAAAAAGAGGGCCAGCCAAATTGCTCAACGGATTAAAGCTCCTGCTTTAGGTTCCATCCCTGGCCTGCCTTGCTGGCCCCACCCCTGTGGTGAGCTAAAATGGCTACTGAGACAGGGCACTGTAGTGTGAGCCTGTAATCCCAGCTCTTTGTGAGGGTGAATACAGGTGGATCACTAGGAGTCTGATGTATGTAATGAGACCCGGCAGACCCTTACAGAAAAAAAAAAAAAAAAACATTCTGTATAGTTATTGAAAATGTACAAAACATAATAGTGACAGGAAGTGCATCAGTCATTGTCTGAGATAATATAGAACAAGCACTATATACAGACAAATGAAATTTTGATTACAGTGGACATGCTGTTAGTCTTGGTTTTGTCAATGAACTACACGGATTAAAATATCAAATTCTACATTTTGAATTTATTGGATTATTAGTATGTCAATTCTATCTCAAAAAAAGAAGTTAAAAAAAAGAAAAAACACTGGCAGCCTTATCACCATGCTCAACTTGCATATCCTTTTATAATAACCTAATACATGCAATGTCCATGAAAAGGAAGGTCTAGTTAATATTCTTGAAACAAACAGGCAGTCACATGCTAGAAACATGAGCTTTAAGACAAATGTGGCCATGAAACCTCAAATGAAGATGGCTCAGCCACGATGGACCCAATGTCTCAGGAGGAAGAGGAGGCGAGGTCTCAGCACTCACTCATCAGTGTCTGCTCTTGGTATGTCTAAACAGTGAATTTTCTAAGTACTCCTTTGTAAAGTGTTGTCTCTACTGACTATCTGGCAGCATCCCTTTCTCCATAACTGCATTAATCAAAAAGCAAGCAAAGCAAATACTAATATTTTATTAGTGCTCCTAAATGTAAAACAAACTGGTGGTCCTTGTTAAAATATGTTATACATAAAGACAAAACCTAAGAAATTCAATCAGAAGAAGAATAGGTTAAAAAACATAACAAGTACAGGTGCATTCAGTATATAAAACACCTGTCAAAAGTGCAGTGTCATTATCAGGAGAAGAGGGGAGAACTAGCACAACAGTACTGAGATGTTCTAAACTCAGTTATACGATGAGAACACAACTATCAGCTTAAGTAAGACTTCTGCACACTCTGTGTAATGAAAACATCCAGCAGTCTCCCATGCCTATAGATAAGTGAGAGCTGGCTGCTGTTAGACATTAACACGCTCAAAGTGGTTGAATCCCTGGCAACCAGATGCTATTGCTTAAAACAGTTTAGGCTCTCAGCCTTGAAGGATTCCTAAAATTGGATTACAGTCCCTCCAGATAATCTGAGAAATACAGCATGACGAGAAAGAAACCTTAAAAAAAAAAAAAACTCTTCTGTAACAACCACAATTCAGAAAGCTGAGCACAGCATGACTGAGGCAGAAAATCTCATCAGTGTGGGCTTAAAGGCAATAATGTACACAAAGGGCGAACCACACATCAGAAGAGAGTTTAACGAATGCCAGAAGGGAAAGGATGCACCATGTAATTCTCAGGCCTCTCTCAGGGTGGAAGCCAGGTTGCTAACTAAACACAGAAGGTAAAGCATTCAAATTAGTATTGCTGT
>PVJA010024872.1:0-14230 GCA_004027025.1 Myocastor coypus
GTGAGATGAGCTTTAGGAGGCTTAGATTCAATAGCCTCCAACATCACAAACTTCACTGGTGGCCACGGCAGTTGCAAAATATTTGACTGTGTATGTATCTACCTCCTCTTAGTTCAAAGAGAAGTATATTCTGTTCCTTTTTTTTTTTTTCTAAGCAACATCATTAGGGAAGTGGGTCACGCCCACACACTGTACTTTGTGGAATGATTGTGAGGACAATATGCAGTATGTCAACTTTCAAAGAAAAGAAAGGGGAAAAGAAAAAAAAAAGTAATGTTGATTTAGAAAGGTTAATGTTTTATTGTTTGGTCAATCTTATATACCTATATGTATTAATCTAAACTGATCTGTTGATGAAAATATGTAATATAACCATTGTTAAATTTAAACAATAAAAAAATTGAAACTCAAAAAAAATTAAAATAAAATAGAATTTTCTTAGCTGTTGAATTGTGATAGATGGCCCTTATCAGCTAGAGGTACAGGCCCTCTACTCCAATTTTCTGTAGGACTCTGAAAAAAATAAGTGTTGCACTTTGTCGAAATTCTTTTCTGCATCAATTGAGATGATTATGTGACTTTTGGTTTTTACTCTATTTATATAATGTAAATATATTTACAGGTTAGTGTATATTGAACCGTCCTTGCATACTTGGGATGAATCCTTCTTGGTCATAGTATTTAATCTTGATGATTTTCTGTATTCTATTGGCAAGGATTTTATTGAGGGCTTTGCATCTATGTTCGGGAGAGAAATTGGCCTATAGTTCTCTTTTTTAGTTGCGTCAGTGTCTGGCTTTGATATCAGTATACTAATTGCCTCTAGGAATGATTGTGGGAGGATTGCTTCCTTTTCAATTTCATTGAAGATTTTGAGGAGTAGTTGGGTTATGTCTTCTGTAAATTACTTTTTGAATCCAGTGTTAAATCTGTCAGGTCCTGGACTTTTCTTTGCCCCCAGGCTTTTTATTAACTTTTTAAAAATTTGATTGGCTATTATTGGATTATTGACAGAACTTACATCTTCTTGATTCAGATTTGGTAATTTGTACCTTTCTTGGAATTTGTCCATTTCATCTTTACCTTCAATTCTGTGATAGTAAAGAGTCTCAAAGTAGCTAATAATGATCCTCTGAATCTCTTATAGGTCTGAAATAATTTCACCCTTTTCATTCCTTATTTGTTGAATTTTAGTCCTTTCTTTCCTCTTTTTGATGAGATTAGCTAGGGGTTCATAAATTTTATGTAATCTTTCAAAGAAGCAGCATTATGATTCATTAATTATTTGTATTACTTTCTTTGTCTCATTTCAATCAATTTCTGCTCAAATCTTTATTTCATACCATCTTTGGGCTTTTGATTTCGTTTACTCTTCTTTTTTAGTCACTTTAGGTGTTGCATGAGAGTACTTATTTGTTTCCATTTTGTTTGCTTAATCTGTGAGTTCAGAGATATAAATTTCCCTCTATGAACTGCTTTAATTGCATCACATAAATTTCGGTAGTTTGTGTTTGAATATTCATTAAATTCAATATATTGTTTAATCTTATCTAGAATCCTCTGTTTCCTGAGAAGGGTGTTGTTTAATTTCCATGTTTCTGGGGTTCTTGTAGTTTCTTTTGTCACTTATTTCTAGTTTCACTGCACTCCAGGCAGATAACATGCATGAATTATTTTCTGTTTTCTTGTACATACTTAGTCATGAGTTATGCTCTAATATGTGGGCTGTTTTGGAAAATGTCCCATATGCATTTTTAAAAAATGTGTTCAGAAGTGGTTGGGTGGAACACTCTGTATATGTTCCCCAAGTCTAGTTGTTCCAAGTTCTGGTTCAGTTCTGCAAATTCTTTGCTAATTTTTTTTTCTTTTTGATCTATCTTTTTGGGATAAAGTTCTGTTAAGATCTCCTATTAAGATGGTAGTATTGGATATTAGATGTTTTTATGTCCATTAAGATTTGTCTTATATTACTTGGTGCTCCTGTGTGGGGTGCATATATATTTATGAGTGTTGCCTCTTCATCTTGAAGTTTTCCCCTAACCAATATGTAGTGGTCTTCTTTATTTCATTTGATCAGTTTTGGTTTGAAGTTTAGATTGTCTGCAAAAAAGATTGCTACCCTGCTTTTTTTGAGGTGGTGGGGCATGTAGTATTATTTTCCGGTCTTTAACTTTTGTCTATGAGTTTCTTTATGAGTTATGTATGTTTTTTGTGTAGAGTATGATGTTGGATTTTGGTTCCTTATCCACTCTGCCAGTCTATTTCATTTAGTTGGAGAATTGAGTCCATTTACATTGATGGTTGTAATTGAAATATATTCACTCCTGATTGACATGTCTTTTATTTACTACTCTTTAACACTTTTTCTCCTGTGTTTCATTCTTTGCCCTATTTGGTGCATTCTTTCTGTTCTCATTTTTGAAGTTTGGGCTGTACTGATCACTCACTAAAATATTTTTTAATAGTCTGTGTCAGGTTGGCTTTCATATTATGAAATTGTTTTGCTGTTCCTTCTTGTAGAAGTATTTCAGTTTTCCCTCACGATAGAAGGATATTTTTTCAGGGTATAGCAGTCTTGGCTGGAATATGTTTTCACGGAGGACTTGAAGCACTCTGCTCCTTGCTCTTCTTGACTTCATAGTTTGTGAAGAGAATCTACCATTATTCTGAAGGGTTTTCCTTTAAATGTGACCTGTTTCTTTTCTTTCATAGCTTTTAGCCTATTATTCTTCTCCTGGTTTCCTGTGATCTTTTCAATTATATATCTGGGTATGCTTTTAGTTGGGTTGACATTATTCGGAGTTCTATATGCTTTAGTTACCTCAATGTCTGATTGCTTTCTCAGATTTGGGAAGTTTTCTGCTATTACTTCTGCACATATTCCTTTTATATCCTTTTCATTGACTCCTTTCTCATTGATTCCTATTAATCTCACATTGTTCATTTTTGCATTATCTTGCAGATTTTCCATTATTTTTTCCTGCATCCTAGTTCTTCTTAAGAGATCCTTTCTTACCTTTTCACTAGCTGCGACTTTCTTCAAGATCTGGAACTCTATCTTCCATTTCGTTCATATAGTGTTGCTAGCTTGTGATTGAGATTTTATTTTCTTATATATCTCTTTGAAACTTTCCTGCAATCTATTTCTTTCCTATATTGCTCAATCAGGGAATCCATCATTTTTCTATTCTTCTCTATCTTTTTAATCAAGGTCTTCTTTAATAGCATTTATGTTTTTCATTATAGTTATCCTTTCTTTCTCTACTTCAGAGATTATTTCTGCTCTGATATCATCTCAAATTTTCTGCAGTTGTTCCCCTACCTTAGAAGCTATTAAGTTAGAGATATCTTTTTTTTACTTCAGGGGTTATTTCTGGTCTGACTTCATATACACATTTTTTCATTGGTTTTCCACTTCATATTCTATTAATTCATACATTCTTTTTTTAAACTTTGCATGTTATCTTTGATCTGAGTTCTGCTGTATGTTTCTGCACTTGTCTATCTGCCTCAGATGATACCAATTCTGAGAATTTGGCTGCTTGATTCCTGTTTTCTACAATGATATTTGTTCTTAGTGGACTTGGAACCTGAGATTGCATCTTGTTCCTTCTGTTTCTCACTTTCTATGAACTCTGCATTTTGTTGAAAGTATGACATTAGTGTTTATCATAATTTGGGTATGGATCCTCCAGTTTGGATTCCTTCCAGATGTGCCTGGTTTGATCTGGTCTCTGTACTGAGTTTCTTCCTGCTACAACTGGGCATTGTCCCAGATGGTCACCATGGGTCAATAGGTTAGGAGTTCCACTGGCCTGCTGCACAGGGGCTCACACTAGCAGAGAACTCCTGCCTGGGCATAGGCAGTGGTAGGTCAGCACGTGCAGGCGGAAGCCCTATTCAGGTGTCTGGTGCTGTGGGAGCACACTTGGGAAGAGTTTTTGTCTGGGTGCAGGTCCCGTTTGATCAGCATGGGTGGGTGGGGGTCTGAGTTTGAGCATCTTAACTGCTTTTAAATGTAGACTTGTTGACATTACATAAATCAAAGCTGCGTGTGATGACATCTGCCTGTAATCCCAGCACTTCGAAGGCTGAGCCAGGAGGATCAGTGTGAGTTTGAGACCAGCCTGGGCTACAAAAGTGAGCTCAAGGTCAGCCTAAACTGCATAGTGAGACCCTGTCTCAAAAAGACAAAAAATAAAACTAAAAATAAAAGTAAATAAATACATTGAAACTGTTGGTCAGTGGTCACCACCATCTGTACAGAGAACACTTATAAAACTTGCAAAATGGAAAAAGCACCTATGACAGAAAATCTTCCCTCCTTCTCTAACCTTTGTCAATCATCATACTATTTTCTGTATCAATTGATTTACTATTTCAGCAGTTCCATGTATTTCACACCATGAACCATTTATCTGTAATTATTTCTCTTAGCTTTATATTATCAATTTTTGTTTGTCTTGTGGCCTGTAACTTTCTTCTTTTCAAAAGCTGAACAGTATACATTGTATGCCATATTTTGTTTATATTGATATGTTGATCAATACTTGGGTCATTTTCAACTCTCATGTATGATGAGTAATGTTGTGGTATGAGTATACAATTATTTTAAAGATTTTTTTATTTGTGTTTCTAACATATAAGTGTAATGTATATTGACATAAACTGCTGTAGTATTTGTGACCCTAAAGATTTATTGAATGTTTCAAATGTCTAATTTTTATCTTTCATTAATGCTTACAAACTTCTGAGTATTAATTTTCAAATTTTAGCTATCTCTTAACTTTGTGGAACATCAAGTAAATCTCTGCACTATCCTCTCTTTCTATAGTATACTTAATGTGTTTTCTGCTTTAATTATGGATTCTGAATACTTCTGATCCATCTTTCATTTCTTTAGTTCTAACTCTGTCTAACCCATTCATTTTTTCCTAATATGCTTATTACATTTTAAATTCTTTTAAAATTATTTTTGGCCATTTAATAATCTACTGTCATATTCTAGACCTTACTATTCCTTGCAGATGTGTTACTGATTTTAGCTTTTTTCTAAGCATATTATATTTTATAAAATGTGACTGATACTTTCTATATCTCTAGATCTTTTATGCTTGTTCCTATTCCTACTGTATCTTGGAATGCTATTTTACTTCAAAGGCATCTGATTAGTTTGGAATATTTGCTTATGATAGTATATTTCAATTATATAAGTATCTCTTATTTAACATTTTCTTCCAGAGCAGACTTTATTTTGCTTCTAACTGATATACTGGAAATATCTTCATTGAAGGTGCAGGTTAGCAGATCCAAGTCCCACATTATATATATATATATATATATATATTTATATATATATATATATACATATATATATGTTAGTACATTATATCTTGTATATTGTTGGATCTCTGCTGTTATAATTTTTCTGACCTAAGAGTTTGCTGATAAAAGAGATAATTGTTCATCATATTTTCTCCTCTCCTTTCATTGGAGCTAGGGATTGAATCTAAAGTATAATGAATGCTACGGAGCACTGTACTATTGAGTTACATACTGAATCCTTTCCCTTTCATTTTTTTCTTATTATGTGTCTGTAATACATAATAAATATATTCATAGTAGAGTATTCATAGGTGCTGCATTGTTTTTATGTATTTAGTACAGGTGCTTTAGGATATCACCACATAGATTAGACTTGTAGTGATCCTCCTGTTTTCAGCATCCTAAACACTGCGATTACAGGCACATTTCACCACACTCAGTTTCAGTCACCATCTCAAGGCACCTCAGGGGCAGAGAAGGCACAGCATGCCAAGGATAGTAACGCTGTCCCTGCACCTGCCTAAGCAAGCACTTTATTCTTCTGAGCTATCTGGCCAGCCTTTTGTACCGCATCCTGAGGATTTTACATTCTGTTCTCTTTTTCCTTCTTTCCCTGTCCTAATATATTTTCTTCATCACCAAAAAGTATATATCTGCCTGTTTTCTTCTTTCATAATCCTCTTTATATTATTTATACTTTTGGTTTCTCATATAAATGTAATTTTGCAATTTTAAACTTCCATGTCTGATTCATTTTAGTCTTATTTGGCTCAACATGCAGCATCCATTTTTCTATAAGAACTCGAGTTTACTTTTCTCTATAGCTCCATTATTTATATATACCATGTTACTTCTCTGTTCATCTGTTTATGGATATATAAGTCACTCCCATAATTTAGTTGTCATGAATTGTGAAGCTACAAATATACCTAGCCTTTTAATATTTTTTATTTTGAAAAACCTGGATAAATTCCCCAGGTTAAATTTAATTTTGCAATCTTTTTCTCTTAATTTCTCAAGTAGATGGGATTGCAGGCAGAGAGTACTCAACCATGCTCTCCTTATTTTCTATTAGACCTTGGAGTTTGACTTCTATCCATCTCAGTGATAACTAACTCACAGTTCAGTTTTCTAGTTCTACTTCCCTACATCATAAAATGTCTAAAGCAGCAATATTCCACTTCCCTAGGTTTGCATCTTATGATTTACTTTAGTTCACTTACTTTCTACATTGTTACTATATTCATGCTCTTCGGAAAGTGCTTTGCATAAAATATTACCAATATTTTTAATGTTCTTCAATGAAAGATTGAATTAATTAACTTTTTATTACTGTGTCAAGATGTTCAGAGATCTCAGTGTTCCCTGGGATAAACAGTGAGAAGATTTAGAAAATAAAGACAAGAAACAAGATTTATGTCAGATGGCCATCTCTTTCTGGATGACGAGAAATGAACAGAACAACAGTGGGGGGTGTTTATTTATACTCTTATAAAGTTAGTATCATGGGACACTAGGTTACCTAGTAACTAATGACTGAAATTGTCCAGACAGGATGCTTTTGTTAAAATTGATTAGCTTGACTACTTTAGGCATTGTGACCTTGACTTGACTTACACATATGACCTATTTCCTGTTTCAGCTACATCCCACATCACTAGAAGTAGATCAAATCTTTAATCTTCTGTGTAAATTTGAACTCAGAATATATTACATAGTACCAATTTAATAAAAAGTCATTTAATGGAAACCAGCAGACTAAGAGGTTGGGGCAAGAGAACTACACGTTTGAGTCCAGTCAGGCCAACTTAGTAACTTAATATGACTCTTTCAAATTATAACTTGAAAAATGGTTGGGCCTGTAGCTCAGCCCCTAACTTTAAATGGCAGTACAAGCAAAAATGATATATTAAGAGTGTCTCAAGTAACAACATTCAACCTCACTAGGTTTTCACCTTATGATTTTATTTTCACTTACTTTTTTTTTAAGGGACCAGGGGTCAATCTCGTGACCTGGCACTTGCCAGGCATGCATTTGTGCCATGGAGCTATCTCCCCAGCCCCAGTTCACTTACTTTTCATATTGTTATTATTTCGGTAATAAAAAGGGATAAGTTGATACAAATATAACAGCAGGAGAGTATGGATATGAGTGATAGAAATGTCATGCAGGCCATTTAATTACAATTAAAAGGGCAATTTTGGAGTTTTGCATTAGGTTTAAGTAATATTTGATTTTCCCAACATAAAAAGTTAATACAAAAATGGTTGAAATTATCTTAGAGCCAGGCTCAAAATATTTATGCCCATATCTATTTTTGTGGAACATGTATAAGTCCAAATATATGCACCCCAAGTCCCATGAAAGTAATTAACAATTTTTTTATTTCTCTAGCCTTTACCGCAGTGTTACACCTACCTTAAGGTACAGTGATGTCAATTGAGCATTTATATTCCACAGCAGTCACTAATAATAAGAACATATATATTTATTATCTACTAACATATTTATGTTACCTAGGTGTTACATAACCAAACAGCTGAATTTCCCTTAGCAAAGTCATGATGTTTACTCCCAATGAAGAAATCACTCAGCTGGAGTATAAATAAATTTTGATGAGACTATTTAGCAACTTTCATATGTTATTTATAAATTTAACTGCACTGTTCATTTTAAATATATAATTACATTTAATCCCATCTTAGTTTGAACAAAATGATAAATGGCTTTCATTTTCTCCTTACTGTAAAAAAATAATTAAGTTTATTGATATGCTTGAAATATTCAAAAGATCACGTTTATTATAGGGAATTCGTACTTGTACATGGCACAAATTGATTATTTTTTCTCATTCTTCCATCCTCTCTTCAATCCCCATTACTCTCCTTCTTTGCAAAACCTTCCTTTGATTTAGAGAAGGGTATGGATTTTAACTTTCAGAGATTTAGACTGTGTATTTTTATTACTTCAAAGTAGTTTTTCATTAGTTTATTAAATAGATATTTGTTAAGTAATCTATTTCTAAACACAACACTTCATTTTTTTACTTTTCAAATAATTAAATTTTCTTATGCAAGACTACATAGACTTTAATGGGTATGTGTTGTATAATAATCTATTAAACACATTTAAATTTTGTGGATTGTTTTTCCAGAGATTCTTTCATAGTCTGCAAGTATTTTCATTTACGAACATATTAACATATATTTTCTGGGGGCCCAGAGGGACGGCTCAGTAGTCTAAAGCGCTTGCTTGGGAGCTTGGGTGGCTTCAAGGACTCCGGTTCGATCCCCGGCACCACATGCTGCGCCAGCCCTGCCCTCAGGGCAGGCTGAGCCAGCCATAAAAATAAAAACAAACAAAAGTTCTGAAACAAGAAAAAATAAATAAATAAAATTCAAAAAGAAAAATGAGTGAAGAAACTAACAAAGGTTCTGAAACAAGAAAAAAAATAAAATTAGAAAAAACATATATTTTCTATTCTTACATTGAGTAATACAATACCAACTAGCCTTTTTGTGTGTTGTAAACAAATGAAATTTGTAAAGGTCATTACAAAAACACATAACTAATTTTTGCAAGAAATATTAGAAAACAAAAATGTTCTCAGTGTTTCATCATCTCTCACCTTACAAAGCTATGCTTCTTTTCCTTCACAATCATTTTTGTGATATGGCCAAAAACTAATTATTTTGGTATCTATCTCTGGTCTTTTATGCTGTAACAGTGATTGATCTACATTACCTAGTTATAATGCTTCCAGGAAATAGTCTTCATAAAAATTCAAAGGCATTTAGAGATAAAGGACTTCTTAATGAGAATCCAATCATTTTTCATAGAAGGAAAAGAAGAAGTAAAAGTAATAGTCAATTCTAGTTACTTGGAAGTGAAATACAAATCAGTTTTAGTTAAAAATTCTTTCTTCCTTTCTCTAATTTTTATTCTTTTCTTTCCCTTTCTTGTCCCTCTCCCTTTCATTTTTGTAGCATTGAAAGTAAAGCCCAGTGCCTTGTGACTGCTATATAGGCCATTTTCCACTCACCTATAACCAAAATCCCACTTTTACTTTATTAAAAGTGGTCGGGTTTGATTGGGCCAGACTTTTTCATTAACTTAAAAAAAATCTATAATTTATTGAGCATAAAAAACTTTCAAATTTTTATTGTAGCTGCAATATTTATATAGGCTAATTTGGGGATGCTAAGTATCCTCAAACTATAGTATAGATTTATCTAAAATGACATGATTTTTAAAAAGTCATGTAGAGTCAGACATGGTGGTACTTGATTTATTGAGCAGGCACATTGCAAAATTATTTTGCTTTTGGTTCTTACATTGCAAAGTCCAAGATTTACATCACTGACCCATATTCGAATGCACTGAATAATCCTTGCATGTTAGAAAACAAGTCCACTTTTATGTGGATTTGTCTTATGCTTATTTTAATGTGATCAGGTTTCAATAATATATATCATAAGGCTACTAACTGAAAGTTTACCCTCATTAACATATTAAGAAAATTTATCTATTGTGATTTCTTTTTCTTTTTTTTTCCCAAATGATATAGAATTTTACTTAGCAAAGCAATATAAATTTCACTCTTTGTTGTAATACAAAATGTTGTATTCAAACCAGTTATCCATATTACCAGATATATGCATTTAAAACTGGAAAAAAGAAGTATATAAGAAATTAAGAAGAAAAAAAAAAGAAATTAAGAAGAAAAATGTACAAATGAAAAGAAGACCAAAAAAGTATTATCTGCTCCATTTAATGTACCAGCAGAAATGCACAGCATAGTTGGCAAAACGATCCTGCTTACATATATAGGTAAAACTTTTTCCTCCATCCTCTCTCCTGTCCTTCTCAACTCAGTAACTCTTTCCTTTTGCATAAGTTCATTCTCTTTTCTCAGTATCTATTGTTCCCTTCAGATTCCATTTTTTCTTTCAGATACTCATACTAAGTAGAAAATGCAGTGTTTTCACAGGTAGGTCTGATTTACTTCACTTAAGTGTATTGCCTCTATTTGCATGTATTTACCAAAAAAAGACTCAAAGTTATCCTGTTTTATAGCTGAATAATACTCCAGTGTGTAAAAATACCACATCTTCCTTATTCATCCTTTAGTTGTTGGACATCCGCATTATTTCCAAGATTTAGATATAATGAACTGTATACTATAAACATAAATGTTCTTTTCTGTACATATATATGTCCTTCATTTATATTCTAAATAGAATATATATAATCAAGCTGATTACCACTTAGATTTTTTAACAAATGGTGCTGAAAATTTGGCTCTCTACATGCCGTAAACTAAAACTTGGTTCAAGTCTATCACCATACAATAAACTAAAGTCAAAATGGATTAAAGATATAAATATTAAACAAGAAACAATAAATCTGCTGGAAGAGAAAGTGGGACAAAATCTTGAAGATATCAGGGTAGCTAAAAAGTTCAGGTACAAGGGGCCAGCGGGATGGCTCAGTGGTCTAAAGCGCCTGCTTGGGAAAGCTTGGGTGGCTTCAGGGACTGCACTTCAATCCCAGGCACCAAAAGCTGCACCAGCCCTGCCGTCGGGGCGGGCTGAGCTGGCCATAAAAATGAGTGAATAAAAAAACAAAGGTTCTCAAACAAGAAAAAAAAAATTTAAAAACAGTTCATGTACAAAAATCAAAATGTACATTTAACACTTGAAAGCGTCAACAAATGGGACCTCCTCTGGCTAAGAAGTTTTGGCATGTCAAAGGAAATTACCAACAGAGAGAAAAACACAACCCACACATATCAAAAAGATTTTAACTAATAATTGTTTAGAAAAAGGTCTTCCATCTACAATCTACAAACAACTAAAAACCATTAGGGTTCCAAAATTCAAAGACCCAATCCAGAAATGGGCATCTGAGATGAGCACACACTTCTCAGAGAAAGAAATTCAGCAAACCTATAAATACATGAAGAAATGCTCCACATAGCTAGCCATTTCGGAAATGCAAATTAAAGCAACACTGAGATACCATCTCATCCCAGAAAGAATGGCTAACCTAAAGAAACCAACCAGCAAGAGATGTTGGAGAGGCTGTGGTGAAAGAGCAATACATTAATACATTTCCACTACTGGTGGGAATGCAAATTAGTGCAACCATTTTGGAAAGCTCCTTAAAAAAACTAGGAGTGGAAATCCCATTCTATCCAGCTATCACTGTACTGGGAATTTTCCCAGAAGAACTGCAAACATCATACCGTAGCGATATCTGTGCAGGTCTGTTTATAGCAGCTCATTTTGTTATAGTCAAATCTTGGAAACAACCAAAACGCCCATCATTTGAAGAATGGTTGAAAAAAAACATGGTATTTTTATATAATGGAATATTATTCAGCTATAAAGAATGATAAGCTGGAAGACTTCCTATATAAATGGATGTATATTAAACATACATTCATAAGTGAAATAAACCAGACGTACATGTGTAAATATCATATAGTCTCCCTAGTGTAACAACTTTAAAGAAATAAAAATTGAAGAGCATAGCAGAGCTGAATGATTTACAGTTTAAAGAATGAAGTGACTGGAAGCAGAAAAGATAGGAAACAGCAGGAACAATACCATGCACTTATGTACACAGGATGAATCAGATATTGATCCTAAGAACCTTCAAAAGGTTCATCACACTGATCATAGCACCATATCACACTAAAAGTGTGCTTGGAATGCCTGTCATTCTCGTCTTTTAGATATGTACTGCTTCCCATATAAACTCAGTTACTGTTATACTCTTTCTCAAGTAAATGGTTGGTTAACAACAAAAAGGGTATTAATTGACAGTAAGATACTGGGAAAAATGCCATAGACTTGATAGGCTACAATTTTTTACATCCTTGGATTTCCAGATGTCTGTGTAAAAATGTGTCATTGCTTTTATCACATTATATCAAGAGTTATTAGAATATCAGTGATTGATGGAAAATATCAATTCCAAGCTAAGTCCAAGATGATTGATATTCAGAAATCCAATGATGTTAAGCTCAATTACCTATGTATAGAGCAATAGTATCACAAAGCTTCTGTGCTGGAGCATTGAAAATGTAAGTTAATGACCAAAAATTGGAGAAAAAGAAGGGCTAGGAGGATAGCCAATGTTTTGGCCCTAATCCTTCAAGATCTGTAAGGACTCAGGACATAAGAGAACCTGTGCTAGAGTAAAAGACTTCAGTTTTTCCCCATTTAGAATTATGCTAACTGTTGGATTGTTGTAGATGGCTTTTATCAGGTTGAGGTAGAGGCCCTCTATTCCAATTTTCTGTAGGACTTTGAACATGAATGAGTGTTGCGCTTTGTCAAAGGCCTTTTCGGCAACAATTGAGATGATCATGTGATTGTTGGCATTGGTTCTGTTGATATAGTCTATGGCATTTATAGATTTGCATATATTGAACCATCCTTGCATCCCTGGGATGAATCCTACCTGGTCGTGATGGATAATCTTCTTGATGATTTGTTCTATTCAAATGGCTAGAATTTTATTGAGAATTTTTGCGTTAATGTTCATGAGAGAAATTGATCTGTAGTTTTCTTTTTAAGTTACATCTCTTTCTGGTTTTGGTATCACTGTGATACTTGCCTCTAGGAATGATTTTGGAAGGATTGCTTCTTTTTCAATCTCATTGAAGAGTCTGAGGAGTATTGGGGTTATGTCTTCTCTAAATTTCTTGTAGAATTCAGAGGTGAATCCATCAGGTCCCGGACTTTTATTTTTCGGTAGGCTTTTTATTATATTTTGTATTTCATTGGCTGTTATTGGGTTGTTGAGAATTCTAATATCTTCTTGATTCAGTTTTGGTAATTTGTACTTTTCTAGGAATCTGTGCATTTCATCTGTGGCTTCAATTCTGTGACAGTAAAGATTCTCAAAGTAACTATTTATGATTCTCTGTATCTCTGCTGGGTTTGTAGTAATTTCACACTTTTCATTCCTTATTGCTTAAATTTGAGTCCTTTCTTTCCTCTTTTTGAGGAGGTTAGCTAGGGGCTTATCAATCTTATTTAATCTTTCAGAGAACCAGCTTTTGGATTCATTAATTCTTTGTATTGTTTTCTTTGTCTCAATTGAATTGATTTCTGCTCTAATCTTTATAATTTCCTCCCGCCTTTGGGCTTTGGATTTCGTTTGTTCTTCCGCTTCTAGTCAGTTTAAGTGTTGTGTAAGATTGTTTATTTTTTCCCATTCTATTTTCTTAATGTGTGAGTTCACAGCTATGAATTTCCCTCTGAGAACTGCTTTCATTGCATTCCACAAATTCCGGTAGGTTGTGTTTGAATTTTCATTAATGTGTAGATACTGTTTTATTTCTTCTTTTATTTCATCTGTGACCCATTGGTTGTTAAGAGGAGTGCTGTTTAGTTTCCATGTAGTCCTGGAATTCCTATGGTTTCTTTTGTCATTTATTTCCAATTTGATTGCACTGTGGTCAGATAGTATGCATGGGATAATTTCTGTTTTCTTGCATCTACTTAATCATGATCTATGAACTAATATGTGATGCATTTTAGAAAATGTCCCATGTGCAGCTGAGAAGAATGTGTATTTTGAGGTGGTTGGATGGAACACTCTGTGTATGTCCACTAAGTCCAATTGTTTCAAGTTCTGATTCAGTTCTGCCACTTCTTTGCTGATTTTTTGTTTGCTTTACCTATCTTTTTCGGATAAGGGAGTGTTGAGGTCTCTTTTTAAGATTGTAGTATTGGACACGAGATTTTTCAGGTCCATTAATGTTTGTTTTATATAGCTTGCTGCTCCCATGTTGGGTGCATACATATTTATGAGTGTTACCTCTTCTTCATCATGAATTTTTCCCCTAACCAGTATGTAGTGGCCTTCTCTATTTCGTTGGATCAGTGT
>PVJA010024872.1:14330-31482 GCA_004027025.1 Myocastor coypus
AAGTTTAGACTGTCTGCAAAGAGGATTGCTACCCCTGCTTTTTTTTGAGGTGCTGGAGCATGTAGTATTGTTTTCCAACCTTCAACTTTAAGCCTATGAGTTTCTTTATGGGTTAAGTGTGTTTCTTGTATAGAGTATATTGTTGGGCTCTGTTTCCTTATCCACTCTGCAAGTCTACTTCTTTTAATTGGAGAATTGAGTCCATTTACATAGATGGTTATAATTGAAATGTATTGATTTATGGCTGACATGACTCTTATTCTGTAGTGTTTACCAATTTTCCCCCATATGTTTATTTGGTTACTCTAATTGGTGGGATCTTTCTGTTCTCATTTGTTGGATTTGGGTCATTTTGGTCCCTTTCTAAAATATTTGTTAGAATATTATGTAGCACTGGCTTTGATGTCATGAAGTTCTTTAGTTATTCCTTGTCATGGAAATATTTCACTTCTCCCTCATGCTTGAAGGAGCGTTTTGCCGGGTACAGTAATCTGGGCTGAAATTTGTTTTCATGGAGGACTTGAAGCACTCTGCTCCATGCTCTTCTTGACTTCATGGTTTGTGAAGAGAAATCCACTGTTATTCTGATGGGTTTTCCTTTAAATGTGAACTGTCATCCTCTCTCTCAAGAGTAGTACTTGAAAATAAGAGACTGGGCCAAATACCATAGTCTTGACAGGCTACAATTTTGTATTTCCATGAATTTCCAAATATCTGTGTCAAAATTGTGTAACTGCTTATATCACATTGTATGGAAACTTCTTAGAATATCAATGATGGTCAGAAAATATCATTTCCAAGCTAAGTCAAAGATATTTGATACTCAGAAAGCCAGTGATTATAAGCCCAAGTACCTGTATTATAGAGTAATAGTATCACAGAGCTTTTCTGCTGGAGGGTTAAGAATGTGTATTAACAGACCAAAAATTGGAGGAAAAGAAGCGCTATGAGGAAAGCCAATATTTTGGCCCTAGCCCTTCAAGGTCAATAAGCACCCAGGATGTAAGAGAACCTGTGCTGTAATATCCTATAACTCAGAGGTGTCCCAAATTTTCTGGTCAAGGAGACCATGGTACCTCAGAGGAAAGGGATAAATGAACTACAGTGCGTCTAAGGAGAGTCAACCAGAGAAAAAACATTCTCTCAGGCTTTCACAGAAAGCAAACTGGCCAAGCAATGGATGTGACTTGTCCCGAAGGCTGACACTAACAACAGTTCTACAAAGTACAGTCTATGGTCCGAAACTTAATCCCGAGAGGATTTGACCCTGCAAGATATAAAAAAATGAATGTTTTGTTATACAGGTCTTGCTTCGACTTGCCCTTGACCACCCAGCAAGAAAAAAAAATGCTTAATTACAATGCATGAAACGCAGAGCTATATTGGTGAGATGAGCTTTATGAGGCTTAGATTCAATAGCCTTCAACATTATAAGGTTCAATGGTGGCCCACTGCAATTGCAGAGCATTTGACTATGTATGTATCTTCTTCCTCTTAGTCCAAAGGGAAGTATATTCTTTTCCTTTTTTTTGTAAGCAACATCAATAAGAAGGTGTGTCATTTCCACACACTGTACTCTGTAGAACGATTGTGAGACAATATGCAATATGTCAACTTTCAAATAAAAAAAAGAAATGGGAAAAAAGTAATGTTGATTTAGAAGGGTTAATGTGTAATTGTTTGATCAATCTTATATACCTACATGTATTAATCTAAACCGATCTGATGATGAAAATATGTAATATAAGCATTGTTAAATTTAAACAATAAAAATATTTTCTAAAAAAGGAACCTGTGCTGTAATATCCTATAACTCAGAGGTTTCCCAGATTTCCTGATCAAAGAGATTATGGGTCCTCCGAGGAAAGGAATGAATGAACTATAGTTTGTCTAGGGAGAGTCACTCAAAAAAAAAAATTCTCTCAGGCTTTCACAGAAAGCAAACTCGTCGAACAATGGCCGTGACTCGTCCTGAAGGCTGACACTGACAACAGTTCTACAAAGCCCGGTACGTGGTTCCAAAGTTAATCCTGAGACAATTTGACCTTGGTAGATACAAAAGATGAATGTTTTGCTATAGAGGTCTTGCTTCAACTTGCCGTTGATCATCCGGCAGAAATGATTAATTATGAGGCCTAAAATGTAGAACTAGATTAGTATGATGAGCTGTAAGAGGCTTAAAACTTCGCCAGTTTCACTGGTAACCCACTGCAATTATGGAACATTGGATTATGTATATGTCTAGTTTCTTTCAGTTCAAAGAGAAGAAAATTTTTTCTTTTTTTTTTTTTTTTTTGTTTCCTAACCAATATCAATTAGAGAATGTATCCTGTCCACAACCTGTGATCTGTATTACTATTTTGAGGACAATATGCAGTTTGTCTATTATTGCGAATGTACTTCTAATGTGTCATGAAACTATTATATTGTTTTTTCCTATTAAATGTAATAAATAAAATAATGTGAAAAATATCTATTCTAAATTCTAAAATTTTTACTTTTATTAGTTGTAAATGCTGACTCATTTGAGTTATCTTTTTGTATTATGTGAATAAAAGTAGATCTGCCATTTGTTGTATATCTGTTCTAATTATTATTAATAGATTTTTATATACAAAATTATTATTGAATTCCAGGAATACATCACTTTGTTAATGTCACATATGCTTTTTAATATATAGTTTTAGATTTCCTAATTTAATTTTTATATAGGATTTTTACGTCTATACCTATATTCACATTGATCCCAAATATTTAGTAGTGGTACTCATACTCTTTTACCTAGGTTATTGAGACAGAAGGTGAAATTGCTTGTTGTATCTTTTACTTTTCTCTATTGTGTCTCTCTTTTCAGTATATGTTGGCATGATCTTATAATATATCTCTCAAAAGATAATAATGACTTAAAGAATAGTTAGAATTAGTTTCATGACAAACTAGACATGGTTCTTGGATGTTTATAGGATATGTTATTATGCTGAGACAGGGATTAAGCTGAATGGCACGGTGGCCTAAGTGGCCACTATGAGAGCCCCAGTTCTGTTCTTAGTTCCAAAAATAAAAGATTTATTATTTATGTCTATGATTTAAAAACTCCCCAGATGTGTACAATTACCTCTTTCCCATTTATTTTGTCATAAAACCTGAATTCTTCAGTATAAACACAGTTCTCTTTTGTTTCAAACTTTAAATATTATGCCGTTAATCATTTCTTCAGACTTTCCCCATCCCTATCTTATTAATACATATATTTCTGATTTTACAACTCATTTCCCTTTCCCTTGCCATTATTTATTGTTTCATTTTTATCTTCAGAATTCTTTCTATTGTCTCTGATATTTTTTTATTCTTGTCATGTATATGACTGGAATGACTTTTAATGATCTTGTTTTCCTTACACAGTTCAGCACGAATGTTAATTTATTGCATTATTGTAATAAGTTTTCTTTGCACTGCTTCATCATTTTAGCCATTCCATTTACACTCAAATTTGTTTCTTATAAGTTTTCTTTTCCTTTTTTCTAAAACCATTCTCCCATGAAATAAATTCAGAATATTAAAAATCTTATTAGAAATTTCTTTATACTTATTCAGCAAGCAATTTTTGTATGCTTCCTTTGAAATTTTGGATTGTAGTTCCACTTCTTATTCCATGGATTTCCCATTAAGTTTGAGTGCTTATAATGGTAGTGTTTCCTTTTTTTGTTGTTTCTCTGTATTTGTTTTTTTGAGAATTAAGTAAGTCTCATCTGGACTTAATTGCTGTAGGACTTACTTTAATTTTTATAAATTATTGGAAATTCCATTTCTAGAACCAATATTTTAGAACAGGTTGATTTGTATAGTTTCTATCCCAAGTCCACTTTCAGCAATGATCAGTACAGTTTTTTGTTTTGTTTTGTTTTGTTTTCTGTATTTAGTGCAGGGACTACAGGGTCTCACTATGTAGATTGGACTCATAGCAATTCTCCTGTTTTCGGCCTCCCACGTGCTGGGATGACAGGTGTGCATTACCATGCTTAGTCTCAGTTGCCCTCTCAGTATGCCCCATATGCAGGGAGGTCCAGCACAGCATGCCAGAGATTGAACCCTGGCCACTCTGGTCTACCTAAGCAGGCACTTTCATCCACTGATCTGTTAGGCTGGCCCAATCAGTACAATTTTATTTTTCTTCTTGTTTCAGAACTTTTGTTTGTTTATTTATTTATTTTTATGGCCAGCTCAGCCTGCCCTGAGGGCAGGGCTGGTGCAGCATGTGCTGCTGGGGATCAAACCACTGTCCCTGCAGCCGCCTAAGCTTTCCTAAGCAGGTGCTTTAGACCACCAAGCCATCCTGCTAGGCTCCCAATCAGTACAATTTTTTTTTTTTAGAATTTTATTTTATTTTATTTTATTTATTATTATTTTTTTTTCTTGTTTCAGAACCCTTGTTTGCTTATTCACTCATTTTCATGGCTGGCTCAGGCCGCCCCGAGGGCAGCGCTGGCACAGCATATGGTGCCGGGGATTGAACTGCAGTCCCTGAAGCCACCCAAGCTTTCCCAAGCAGGCGCTTTAGACCGCTGAGCCATCCCGCCAGGCCCCCCAATCAGTACAATTTTGAAGTCTCATATTGTCACAAATTTCTATCATCTTGCCTTGTATAATACATGGAAGCAAATGAATACACTATTTCCAGGATCCTTCTTCTCTGTGTTCTTACTTCAAGCACAACAGAGCTATATTTCTGGAAACCGTATCTCCTTCCTACTGCTCACTTATATTTTTGATTATTGCTCTTCCAGAATGTTTTCTATCTAGAAGGAAAGCAGCCTCTACTTTTGTAGATATTTTTCTCTACGTTTAGGAAGGAAAAAAAAAACTGGTTATATTTGGTTTGAAAACAACATTTAATAATGATTTGGTGGCCTTATTTATTTTTTTTTATTTTTTGTTCATTTTAAGAGATAAAAGATAAACTATCAAAGAAACAGTTTCAAATCAGGTTAGTAGGACAGTTATAATAATTAATGCAACATTGCATGTTGTCTTTGTAGTAGTTACTTGGAAGAGAAGAGACAGATATGATATCTTGTCTAAAAAGTATTAGTACAAACCTTTCTTCTCATTCAACTAAAAGAATGTAGCTCTATATCTATCACAAATATCTTGTTGCCTTATGTTAAACAAGATGTTGGAATTCATTTTCTCCTTGAAATTTATATTCAGTAAAACAACTAATTTCAATTATTATTATTATTATTATTATTTTTTTTTGTGGGACCAGGGTTCGAACTCACGACCTTGCACTTGCCCAGCAGGCACTTGTGCTTCGGAGCTATCTCCCCAGCCCCAAATTTCAATTATTTTTGCAGAACTTTCATCAAATTTCATTGAATATTAGGCCAAATATGAAGATAATTAATATCACAGGCGATACATTAAACAGTTATATTTGTTTTCCATCATACAATGAAAAATAAAATTGAAATAATTTTGTCTTTAAAATTGATGAAAATAGTCATATTTAAATATAAAGGGAATAATATTATTTTTTTAGAGTATATAATTGCACTTAACTGAAATCAATTATTTTGGATGTACTAACCTCTTTTAAAATTACTAAATATAGACTAGTAGTCCTAAAATACAATATAGTTTCTTTTCATAGTGCTTTATTTTTGTATTTTTTAAGGAAGATTCTATGGGGTTTACAGGGTCTCCCTCCATAGATCAAACTTGTAATGATCTGTCTGAGTTCGGTTTCCCAAGTGCTAGGATTAGGGGCACATGCCACGCCACCCAGTATCAGTTTCCATTTTATTTCACTCTGGGGGCGTGGCTGGGATCCGCAAGGCAGGCCAGGGATCAAAGGACTGGATCCTGCCTCTGCCTAGGCAGGTGCTTTAATATGCTGAATTGTTCGGCTGACCCTTTCATAGTACTTCAAATAAGTGAAAATTGCTTCATTATGTATCCAAAAATGTTTAATTGCTTAATATAAGAAAATAAATGCTGCAATGATGTACAGAATAGAAACAGTCATAAACAGTTATTATTCTTCTAAAAATAAATCACATTTGGGGGGCAAAAAGTCATAAATTTATATAAACAATGTAGTAAAGACAATGATCCTAAGCATTTCTATCATGATTTTGAAAATAACAGTAAATGGGTGGAATTCTCACCCTGACTAATTATATATGCTGATATCTGTGAATTAAGCAACTAAACTGAGGATACCAATGTGTAATACCAAAACCAAGCTTGAAATACCTATCACTTTGGTCTTCTAAATGCATATTGCTTTCAAGATCCTATCAAATATTGCTATATTCTCTTTAAAATAAATGTTTGTAAAGAAAATAGGTAATAACTGAAAATAAGAGACAAGAAAAAAGTGTCAGAGGAATTTCCTGCTACAATATTTTACATGGTATTATATCTAAATTTTGGGGTAAAAATATGTAATTGTTTCTTTTTTCCACATTCTGTAGCGAGTTGGAGTTTAGAGTATCCAAAGTTTTTGGAAAATAGCAGTCACATGTAATGTCTAAAGCATTGGATATTCAGACAGTGGTGTTAAGCCCAACTGTCTCTGTTACAGGGTAATAATGTCATTAAGCTTTTCTTCTGGATGTTTAACTACTAAAGATTTCTGACTAAAATTTAGAGAAAAAGAGGGGCTACAAGGATAGCTAATATTTTGTCCCTGGCCCTTCAAGGTCAGTGAAGACTCACAACCTTAAAAAAAAAAAAAAAAAAAAAAAGAAAGAAGCCTGCTCTGTGATATTTGTAACTCAGTGATGTCACAAATTTTCTGTTCAGGGACATTATGCAGCCACCAAGGAAAGTGATCAACAATGGTCATTGTGCCTAAGGAGAGTCATCTACAGAGAAAAAAATTTTCTCATGATTTCACAGAGAGCAAGTTGGTCAAGCAATGACTATGTCTCATCCAGATGGTTGACACTGACAAAAGATCTATAACGAGTTGTACATGGTTTCAGGGTAAATGCTGGGGGGATTTGACTGACCTTGCCAGATACAAAAGTTATATTTTTACTTATATAAATCTGAAATTAACTTGACCCTAATCGTCCAGCCGAAAAGCATACCATGAAGTATAAAAAACAATGCCATTCCCGAGAGACAACCAACTTGGAACACCCCTATTGTCTCTCTCTTGGACAGAAGCTTTCTTTCCTGCAATAAATGTATTCTGCTCATAAAAAGCAATGCCATATTAATATGCTGTGTTTGAAAAGGCTTAGATGTAAAAAGGTCAAGTCAACAACTTCAGATAATTGCCAGATCTACTAACTCTCTACAATTATGGACTATTGGTCTATATTGTGTTATTTTGCTGAATTCAATTACATACAATATTTGCACTGACATCAAGTATGAAAAGGTTCTTTAAAGACTTCTCCATATATATCTTCACTGATAAAATGGGACACCCATATCTGACAAAACAAACCAAAAAAAGGGGATATAAATCAAGGACCATTTTTTTTTTCCTGAATCTCACATCAAATTCAGGACTTTGCACTTTCCAGGCAATCATTTGTGCCCCTGAGCTATTTCTCTGGCCCCAGAAATACCATTTTTAGGGGGAATGTATACACACACACAGAGAGAAAAAATAGGGTAGATGTACCTTCTATTAGTTCAATGAGAAGAAAGATCTCTACTAATATTGTTTAGAGAAGGCATCTTGTCTTCATCTTGTCCACTGAACAACTACTATGAAGACAATATGCAACAAGAAAAAAATGTACCACAGGCTATGCGGAAAAAAGAACACTTCTTCATTGCTGGTGCGAATGGAAATTGGTGCAACCATAATGGAAATCAATGGGGAAACCCCTTACAATACGAGGACTGGAAATCGTATTCAATCCAGCTATTCCCGTACTGGGAATTTTCCCAGACAACTTGAAAACGTCATATCATATTGATGTTTGTACTTTCGTGTTTATAGCAGTGCAATTTATAATGGAAAAAACTGAAAAGCCTGTCCCCTGAATAATGGTAGAAAAATATATAGGGTGTTTTTATACAATGGAATGTTACTAAGCTATAAAGAATGATAAACTAGAATAATTCATATATAAGAGGAAGTGTCTTGAATATATACTCATCAGTGAAAGAAACCAGACTTACATTTCTAAATATTGTATAGTCTCACTAGTGTGTGAACACAAAAGAAGAAATAAAAATGTAAAGGTATAACACAACTAAATGGAAATCAAGAACTTAAGGATTAAACAAAGAAGAGACAGCAAGGAGAAGAGTTAGGAAACATGGCAGGGGAAAACCATGAACTTATATACAAAAGATGAATTAGATAATGATCCTAACAATCTTAAACAGGTTTTTGACACTGAGGATGGCAATGTGTAGCACTAAAACCATGATTGGAATGCCTGTTATTCTGGCCTCTTAGATATGTGTTGCTTCCAATGTCATTTAAGTTGTTTGTGTCCTCTCTGTCAAATATTTGTTTTAAAAACCAAAAAAAAAAAAAGGGGGGGGGGTGATGAAGGAGAATAGGAGACAAGGAAAAATGCCATACCATTGACCGACTTCAATCTTGTATATGCTTAGATTTCTAAATTTGTATGTAAAAATATGTAACATTTTTATCACATTATATAGGGATTTATTAGAATATCAATGACTGATGGAAGATACTGGTGCCATGTTAAATCTAAGGTGTTCGATGTTCAGAAAGACATTGATGTTATGCTCAGTTACAACGTTTCTCTTCTGGATGGTTAACAATTTATGGTTGTGTACAGAAACAGTTAGGGAAAAAGAAGAGGCACAAAGACAGCCAACATTTTGGCCCTAGCTTATCAAGGACACTGAAGACTCAGGTATAAGACAACCTGGACTGTAACATCCTGTAACTCAATGGTGTCACAAATTTTCTGTTCACAGAGACTGATCTACAGAGGAAAGGAATTGATGATGCATAGTGTGCCTAAAGAGAGTCTCCTAGAGAGAAAACATTCTCTCAGGCTTTCACAGAGACCAAAAGGGTCAAGCAGTGGAAGTGACTCGTCAAGATGGCTGACATAGACAATAGTTCTACAAAGCACTATACATGCTTTCAATGTAAATTCTAAGGGGATTTGACTTACATTGGGAAATACAAAAGTTACATTTTCTGTTATACAGGTCTTGCTCTTAACCATGCAGCAGAAAAGTTATCAATGAGGCACAAAAAGTAAAGCTAAATTAGTATGTTGAGCTATAAAACAGTTGCAAACAGCTTCTAACATTTCCAGCTCTCACAATAACGCACTACGATTATGGTATATTGCACTATGTATACAACTACTTTCTCTTAGTTCAATGAGAAGAAATTTTTGTACCAATAATGATTAGTAAAGTTATCATGTTTGTATCCTGTTCTCTGAATAACTAGTTTGAGGAAACAATATGTACTGTATCAATTATTGGAAATGTACTACTAACGTGTTTTGAAACTCTTGTAGTGTTATTTCTTATTAAAAGTAATAAAAAAGAATGGGGGATCGGACAGTGCTCCCAAAGGCAGACCCATCAGTGCAAGCCCTACCCCTGGAGAAAGTGCCCACTTTACTACATGTGGACACCCTATGGGCATCAGCCACTGTCTTCCAACCCTGCTATGCAAGAAGGGATGAAGGGTGCTGGCAAACAGGGTGAGGAGAACAAGGTAGACAGGTGAGACTAAATATGTGTCAAGGTTAAAAACCATGATTCCACAGGGGCTCTCTTTGCCAAACACAGCTTAGAGAGTATGGCAATGAAGCAGATAAGGAAAATCAAGGACTGGGGACCCAAGGTCAGCACCCCACTCAACATCAGTACCATCACAACTTCAATTACCAATGTGATGTGGATGCCCAGAAAACACTAAACCACATGATGTCAAAGAGACTAAAGCAGCCAACCCACCAGCCTAAAATGCCTCCGTTCCCAAGACTGAGACATCGGGGCTGAGTAAATGCTAGCTTAACATTTCTACTATCATCCAATTTAGTCATCCATCAAGAAGGAAAGAAATATGAAATTCCAGCAATAAGAAATGAACAGAAGATTAGAGCTGAAGACCTCAAGTGCTTGCTTTTTGCCCATTGCCCAGATAACTAGAACTATCTACACCATTCATGCAGCGCAGAGTTTTTACTGTTTTTATCTGGAGACATCTCTTTTTGGGAATCAAAAATGGGTGTTCTAAAAAACCTTGTTTTTCTCAATGCACCCTTAAAGGTTTTTGAATTGTTTCATAGCTGGTCAAGTCGAGATTTTTGAGAAATTAATTTTTAATTTGTAATAAAAGTTTACAATTTGACTTTTTCAAAAAAGATAACAAAGTTCAGTTACCTGTTAATAAATGTGTTTAATAATAATAATAAAAATTATATGTGTTACTTATAATTACACAAACATTATTATTATTTAAATGTACAATAATAATATAAGATATTGAAACGCTTTATTTCAGGAAGACTGCTATTCCATTATATAAATGTAATAACGTAAGTTAATACAAGTTAACCTTAAGAATATGAAATATAAAAATGAACCCATATTACCCAGCACTAATTAAGGTGTTTTAAAGTATAAATCTTCTGTGTTGGGGGGATTTTCTTCAAAAAGTTGCAGTATTTATTCTAATTTGCAAAGATTCTAAAAGCTAGATCACATGAATCTTGCATCACAAATTCTTTGACTAGCACAAATTTGCAGTATATGGAGTATACAATCAACTTGGGGAATGGGGACATGTATGTAGCACCAATTATTTCTTTTTTAAATCTCCTTCTAAGTCACTTCCAATTTCTCCCCTCCCCCCATAACTCCCTTTCCCTATTGCCATTGTTGCTACTATCATTAGTCTTGGTTCGTGTTTATAACGTATATGTTTACACTCATGGGAGTTCCTCACATTGCATATCTTTATTCTCTTTGCTTCCACTTCTCCCCAACTATTGTCATTGTGGTCCTAGCCTCCTTCCAATTTTCAAGAGATCTATTTGTTTCTTTCAATCCATTCTTTATTGTGCTCTTTGTAATTTGCATTACTCAAATTGGAAAATACAGGATATGTAAGCTTACGTGTTTGATTTGTTTCACTTGACATTATGTTTTTAAAGTGTATTCATTGAACTTCTTACAAATGTCTAAAATTTTCCCTTTATAGCTGAGAAGTATTCTTTAGTGTATCAACACCACATTTCTTTATGTACTCATCTTTTGATAGATGTATAGGCTGCTTCCCAGACTTAGCTATAATGATTGGTGCTGTTATTAAATATTGGTATGTATGTATTGATGTAATATAATATCTTCAATTTGGGGGAAAAGATATTTAGATGAGGATTACATAGGTCAAATTGAATTTCTACGTTTAGATTTTTAAGAAATGTTCCTACTAACATTGACAATAGTTGAGCTAGTTTACAGTCGACCAATAATATAGAAAGGTTCCTTTTTTCACTGCAGCAAAAATGCTATTTGTTATTACATGAATTCTTTATGACCTAGATTTTTTTCTAGAATTAGATGGGATCTTAGTGTTATATTAGGTTGATTTTCCAGCTTTTAAATTATTACTTTATCAATTTTATTACTTTGAAAATAATTATGTGAGAGTTTCAAAATATATTAGTATGACAGACACAATAATTAATACAATGCATATCATTGTCTTCATAGTAGTTGTTCAGAGTAAATGTGCAGCCATGATAACTTTTCTAAACACTATTGGTACAAATATCTCTACTCATTGGTTTAAGGTAAAGTAGTTCTTTGCATAGTCCAATATTCCATAATAGTAGTGGGTTATTAGCAGAACTGACAAAGTCAGAAGCTGTTCACTTGAATCTTTAACAACTCAGCATTCTTATGTGGCTTTATTTTTTGTGCCTCATAGTTAAACTATTCTGATGGGTATTTAAGGGTTTTATTAAAATATCAATGTTTGATGGAAAATATAGGTTCCATCTAAGGCATTTGATATTGAGAAAGACAGTGATGTTAACCTCAAGTACCTATGTTATAGAGTAATAGTATGTCTAAGTTTTTCTTCTGGATGATTAAGAATGTAAGTTTATAGAATAATAAGTGCTATAAGGATAGCTGGTATTTTGTCCCTAGACCTTCAAAATCAGTGAGGACTCAGGACATAAGACAACCTGTGCTGTAATACCCTATCACTCAGTGTTGTCACAAATTTTCTGTTCAAGAAGATTTTGGTGTCATAGTTGAAAGGGACTGACGATGCCTAAGAAGCATCACCTAGAGAGAAAACATTCTCTCAGGCTTTTACAGAGGGCTAATTGATCAAGTAATGTCCATGACTCATCCAGATGGCTGAAACTGACAACAGGTCTACGAAGCACTGTACATGGTTTCAAGGTAAATCCTGATGGAATTTGACTGACCTTGGGAGATACAAAAGTTACATGTTCTGTTATGCACATCTTACTTTAACTTGGCCTTAAATACCCATCAGAATAGATTAACCATGAAGCATAAAAAATAAGGTCACATAAGTATGCTGAGCTGTTGAAGATTCAAGGGAACAGCTTCTGACTTTGTTAATACAAAATTAAAGTAAATACTGTGACATTTATCCCTGTCTCACTTTCTCATTAATCACCCTTTTTTGTTTTCTTTTAAAAGAAAAATTTACTTGAGAGAGGGTATAACAATAATTGAAATTACATTAGAAGCAGCGCACATTTAGATTAGAAAGACAAACTATCCAAGAATGATTTTGGTGTTGCAGGTTGCTGCTCTGAGTTTCCAAAACCTGTTGGAGATTCTTAAGACCCTTGTCAATTCATAAGTACCTGGAATTGACTCTGCCATTTTTCCTAACTTCTTTCAGTCTCTTCGTTGTTTAACCCTTAAGTTCTTGACTTACATTCAACTGTGCTATGCCTTTACATTTTTATTTCTTCTTTTGAGTTCTTACATTAGGGAGAGTATACAATATTTACACATGTAGATCTGGTTTACTTCACGTACTAGTATATGTTCAAAATACATCCATTTATATGTGAAGTCTTCTAGTTTATCATTCTTTATAGCTGCTAATATTCCATTGCATAAAAATATGACATCTTCTTCAACCATTCTTTAGATGATGGGCATTTTGGTTGTTTCCAAGATTTGACTATCACAAGTTGTGCTCTTATAAACATAGGTGGACAAAAATCACTATGATATGATTTTTCAGCTTTTCTGGAAAGATTCCCAGAGGTGTATGGCTGGATTGAATGGGATTTGCAGTCCTAATACTGCAAGGTCTCTGCCCACTGATTTCCGCAATTGTTGCACCAGTCTACATTTCCACCAGCAGTGGAGAGGTGTTCCTTTTTCCCCACCTCTTCTGCAACATTTCTTAATTTCTTTATGATAGCCATTCTTTCTGGGGTGAGATGTTTTCTAACTGTTGTTTTAATCTACTTTTCACAAATGGCTAGTGACGTTGAGCTTTTCTTCATGTATTTATAGGCTTCTTGAATTTCTTTTTCTGAGAAGTGTGTGTTCATCTCAGATGCCCATTTCTGGATTGGGTCTTTCAATTTGGGGACTCTAATATATTTTAGTCCTTTATATATTCTAGATAGAAGACCTTTGTCTGAGTACCAATTACTTATTTTCTTTTCAAAATTGTCGTATGTCTTTTCGCCAAATTGATCATTTCTTTTGACGTGCAAGAACTCAGCCAGAGGAGGTCCCTGATGTTGATTCTTTGAAGTGTTAAATGTGCATTTTGATTGTTGTCTATAAACTGTTTGCCTACTCTGATATTTTCAAAATTTCCTCCCATTTTCTCTTCCAGGATAGTTAGTATTTCTCTTATAATATTTAGATCTTTAATCCATTTTGACTTTAGTTTAGTGCATGGTGATAGACCTGGGTTAAGTTTAATTTTCCACATGTAGTAATCACTTTCACCATCCCCGTTTGTTAAAGAGGCTATCTTTCTTCCAATAAACGTGACGGCCCTTTTGTCAAAAATAATGTGGCTGAGTGTGCTTGTAGTTGCTTCTTCATCGTGTAATCTATTGCACTGATCCTCCGGTCTACTTTTTGCCAATACCAGGATGAATATACAACAGTAGCTCTGTAGTTTAACTATAGATCACAAATTGTAATGCCTCCTGCCTGATCTTCACTGCCCAGGATTTTCTTTGCCATTCTAGTTCGTTTTGGTTCCAAATAGTCTTTAGAAGTGACTTTTCCCAGGTATGTGAGGTATTTTGATAGGTATTGCATTAAATCTACATAACAATTTAGGGAGTATAGCTAACTTCACAATATTGGTTCTTCCTATCTAGGAGCAGGGAATATCATTAAATTTTCTGAAATCCTCTGGTATTTCTTTTGTCAGAGTACTGTAGTTTTCACTGAAAAATTCTTTTACTTCTTTAGTTAGGTTAATTCCTACATATTTCTTTTTCTCATGTGCTACCATGAAATGTATTGTTTCTCTAATTTGTCTCTCAGTGGCTTTTTTATATGTGTAGAGGAAAGCTAATCACTTTTCTGTACGGACATTTTATCCTGCTGTACTAGTAAATTTGCATATTAATTGTAGTAGCTTTTTGGGTGTTCAATGTAGACTATCTTATCATCAGCAAATAATAATAGCTTAACTCTTTTACCTATTCTTATTCCATTTAGTTCTCTTTCTTGTCTAATGGCTTTAGTTAATGATTCTTGATCGATATTGAATCACACTGGTGATAGAGGACATCCTTTTCTTTTCTCAAATCTGATAGTTAAAAGATTTCAGTTTTCCCCCATTGTGAATTATATTATCTGTTGGATTGTCATAAATGGCTTTTATTAAAATGGAGTAGAGGTCATATATTTTAATTTGCTTTAGAACTTTGAGAATGAATGATTGTTGGGCTTTGTCAAAAGCCTTTTCTGCATCAGCTGAGATGATCATGTGGTTTTGGACTTGGCTCCTTTGATATAGTGTATTATGTTGATAGATTTGCATATGTTGAACAATGCTTACATTCCTGGCATGAATCCTACCTAGTCATGATGAATAATCTTTTTAATGATTTGTTTTATTCTATTTGATAGGTTTTCATTGAGGATTTTTGCATCTATATTCATGAGAGAAATTGGCCTGAATTTCTCTTTTTTAGCTGCAACTTTCTGTGGTATTGGTATCAGTATCATACTTGCCTCCAGGATTGTTTCTGAGAAGATTGTTTCCTTTTCAATTTCGTTGAAGAGTCTGAATAATATTGGGATTATATGTTCTTTAAATTTCTTATAGAATCGAGATATGAATCCAAAAGGATCTGGACTTTTCTTTGTTGGAAAGTTTTTCATTACGTTGTGTATTTAATGGTTGTTATTGGGTGTGAGTGTTCTTACATCTTCTTCATTTAGTTGGGGGGGAGTAAAGGGGATAAAGTGTTCCTCTCTAGGAATCTGTCCATTTCATCTGTGTCTTCGATTCTGTGAGAGTATAGATTCTCAAAGTAGCTATTGATGAGCTTCTATGTCTGCACTGGATCTGCGGTGATATCAGCCATTTCATTACTTATTGTTTGAATTTTGTTTTTAATTTCCTGTTTTTGATGAGGGTAGCTAAGGTTTTATTAATTTTGTTTAATCTTACAAAGAACCAGCTTTTTGATTCATTACATGTCTGTGATGCTTTCTTTGTCTCTATTGGATTAATTTCTGCTCTAATCTTTATAATTTCCTCCCTTCATTGGGCTTTGGGTTTGGTTTGCTCTTCCATTTCTAGATGATCTATGTGCAGCATTAGAGTATTTACTTGTTCCTGCTCTGTTTTCTTGGTGTGTGAGTTCTGAGCTATATATTTCCCTCTAAGAACTGCTTTCATTGCATCCCATAAATTCTGGTGTGTTGTGAATTTTCTTTAAATTGTAGATATTGTTTAATTTCTTATTTAATTTCCTTTGTACTCCATTGGTTGTTGTGGAGGATGTTGTTTAATTTTCATATATTTCTGGCTTTTTGTTTATTATTTATTTCCAGTTTCATTGCACTGTGTTCAGATAATATTTATGGGATCATTTCTGCTTTCCTGCATATACTTGAGCATGATCTATGGAGTAGTATATGATGTAGTGCAGAAAATATCTCATATGAAGCTGAAAAAATTTGTATTCTGAAGTGGTTGGGTGGCGCACTCCATATGTCCATTAAGTCCAGTTTTTCCCAGTTCTGGTTCAGTTCTGCTACTTCTTTGCTAATTTTTGGCCTGTTTGACCTATCTTTTTGGGATAAAGTTGTGTTAAGGTTAAGATTGTGGTATTGGCTATTAGATTTTTCATCTTTAAGATTTGTCTTATATAAACTTGTGCTCCCATGTTGGGTGCATATATATTTATTAGTGTTACCTCTTAATCTTGAATTTTTCTCCTAATTGGTATGTAGTGACCTTCTTTATTTCATATGATTAATCTTGCTTTGAAGTTCCGACTGGTGCTAACAGGATTGCTACTCCTGCTTTTTTCTGAGGTACTGGGGCATTTAGTATTGTTTTCCATCTTTTGACTTTCAACCTGTGAATTTCTTTATGAGTAAAGTTTGCTTTTTTTGTATATAGCCTATTGTTGCATTTTGCTTCCTGTCTATTTCTTTTAATTGGAGAATTGTCTGCTTATGTTGATGGTTGTTATTGAAATATATTTACTTATGATGGGCATGTCTTTTTCCTACTACTGTTTACCTCTTTTTCTCCTGTTTTTATTTGTTTGCCCTGTTCACTGGGACTAGGATCTTTCTTTTCTCATTTGTGGAGTTTGGGTCATTTAAAATATCTTCTAGTAGTCTGTATAGGCTTGGCTTTGTCATTGTGAATATTTTAGTTGTTCTTTGTCATAGAAATATTTTACTTCTCCATCAAACTTGAAAGACAGTTTTGTAAGGTGTAGCAGTCTGTGCTGAAATTTGTTTCAGTGGAGGTCTTCAAGCACTCTGCGCCATGCTTTTATTCACTTCAAGACTTGGATGGGAAATCTGCCTTTATTCTCTTCACTTACATGTAATCTATGTTTTTTCCCTACTAGATTTTAGTATATAATTCCTCTGCTGGACTGAACGGTTCTATCATATTTGGGAATTTTTCTATTTCTTCTGCCCATGTTCTTTTCATATC
>PVJA010024873.1:0-31390 GCA_004027025.1 Myocastor coypus
GATGCCAGCTCCACCTGTGGGCTCTCTGTTTATTGCTCTCTCCCTTGCTTGGAAGGCTATTGGTTGACCCCTGAGTGAACCCTATGATATTCGTGGACCTTATCTAAGTTCACATGCCACATCAAGGACTGATGGGGACCAGTGTGGTTGGTGCTCCAAAGGAAATTGGTGACAAACACATATCTATCGTCGCCTGGGCTTGCCATGGCCAGTGTGCTGATATTAACAGGCAAGCACACAAATAGCATATACATGTAACATCAATGTGGTGTGCTTCATATATACATCTAACATGTACAAAGTCAAAACATTATTGTATGTAAACAGTAAGCCAATCTGACACATGAGCTTAAATCTCATGTTGATGTCAGAAGAAATAAAAAAGAGATACAGAGGAAGTTAACATTAAAAATCATACCTTAAGGACTCAGCAAAAGTTACCCAAGACCGCCCCATGCCACTATCCCTTGCTTGGATTTACATTCCTCCCACACAGACTGATTAGTGAAAGGCCATCAACTGATAAAAGCAAGGGGCAGCAGCCTGGCCGTACTATCAGGAGCTGATAACGTTCCAGACCTTAGAGGAGCGCACAGGGAAAAGGGTCAAAGAGACAATGCAAATTGGTTTGGGGGTAGTCCAGCAAGTTAGAATCCTTTGGAGCTAAGATGACTGACCTGGACTGTCCAGATTTATTGAGTCCTTAGAAACTCTGGAGTTGCAGGAAGTGAAGGGCATATTTGAGACAAAAGCTACAAAAGTGGGCAGAACCTTAAAGTTAGAACAAAGACTTTTCTAGGCAGTAAATGTGCTAATCTATGGTAAGTCAGGACTCATACCCTCACCTCAAATTGTCCTGAAGAAACAACTGTTATCAACTCTATTTTTGCATTATAATCTACTCCTGACATTCAGGAAAAGCTAAATAGACAGATCTCAGCCCTCCAACGCCACAGGAGGACTTACTTAATTTGACTTTCCATATCTTCAATAATAGAGACCAAAATTAACTATACACAATTGCCAAATTTTGGCTGTGACACTCAGGACTCCCAGCAAAGTACGACCTTAACAATGTAAGGCTGAGCCTAAACAATGTGACCACCCAAACCCTTCCTGGATAGTTTCAAGTGCAATAAAGGACATTGGGCATGAACCTGCCCAACCTGCAGCCACCACTGGGACCTGGTCCCACCTGGAAGCTCAAGGATAACTGGAAATGCCACTTTCTTGTCTGCTAGAGAGCAGCTAAGTCATCTGATTCTTTGTCCTCACAGGAAAACTCACTACCACCAGATCCATCAATATTTGGTTTGCTTGGTCTTGCAACTGAAGAGGAATAACAGAGCTTGTGGCCCATGGCACATCGAGGTACCTTTGTTAGAGTCCCAAGTCTTGCTGGACATCTCAAGTAAAAAAAAAAAAAGTAAATAAAAATAAAAAACTCTTTTGTTGTTGACACAGGCAACACATAGAGAGTTCAAGTCGCTATGTTAGAGCGACAGTCTCCATAGTGAGTGTTGATGTCAGACCTACATGATGCCTTCAAATACGTCCATTCACTACTGGTTCCAGACACTGTCCTTCACTCATAATTTCCTTGTAAAACTAACCTACTCCATACCTTTCATGGGAAGAGATCTCATTCAAAAGCTCCATGTGTCTCTCACCTCCTCACAACAGCGCTCACCCTATAAACCCAACCTCAAGGCACAGCCAGCTCCTCTCTCCTCCTTCCCTTGTCTACCACATACTCTGAGACTCTTCTGGTCTGTCCCACTTACACTACACATGTTATTGCTATACCAGGGTTTCTCAGAGATCCCATGGCTTTCCCCCTCCTTTCCCAACAACCAACAGCCCCCCAAACTCAGAAGGAGCTCAAGTCCATCATCTTCCTTCGCCTTCATCCTGTCAATCCTCCTCACTCCCAAGGGCTCTCCTAATTAATACCACCAACCTCACTAAGTGTTGGCTGCGCATGTCTATTTAAAGCCTGACCTCATGACCATGTCAGCTGTATCCAACAACACACAACTACCTTCTTCCCCAAAAACTTTTAGCAATGGACATCTCCTTTGGACATACCCTCTTCTGACACCCTCCCATCCCCACATGTTCCCTGGGAAACTCCACTAGTCTCCCTTGCACCAGACTCATTCCATTCAACACACCTCCAGTCAGACAGCACAGGATGGGCATGCAGCTCTTTGTGTGGCACCTTGGGCTTTCTTTGCTCGTAAATGAGAAAAACCAAAGTATAAAAAAATAGCAAACAGGGAAGTGGAGCTCTGGTGAATGGAAAGCAAGCAAGAGCCTGATGCAGGACAGACAGAGGGGAGGGAAGGGCATGACCCAGGGTGCTTTCCTGTGGGTCAGCTCTACATGATGAACACAGTCCTCATGTAGGAACATGAAGGAGGCTAAGAGCAGCGCACACTCATGTGCCCATGGGTCTCCCTTTTGTGCCTTTTGTTTGGCGAGGTGGCGAGGTGGCGAGGTGGTGAGGTTCCCTTTGGCATTCTCATGTCCCCCTCATCCCACTGACGTTATTTTCTATTTTGGGGTTTGGATTCTGGGTGTTGAGCCAGCAGCTGCACATGCTAAGCCTACTGTGTGCTTCTGCTCTGAGATCCCAGGGAAGATCTGGTCATGGATGCCGTAGGCCAAGTGCAGGTGAGCACAGCAGCACCACACTTCACAGCTGATGGGGCAGCTCTCCAGCAGGCCACAGGCCACCTGTGATGCCACGCTAAAGCCAGGGGAACCACAAGGACCCAGGTTTTGCTTAAAGTATTGAAACAAGGGTGTGGGAGACCACAGGGCCAGCACACACAGAACCCTGTGTTTAAGTCCCAGCACCACAGAAAGGCGAGTTTTACTTATTCATAAATTATAGAACACAATATATATATTTAATATATAATTAATGTATGATATAAACACTGATTACTAGAGCCTTTCAAATATGAAATAGTTTAACATCTGATCCTGTGAAACTTTATGTCTAATCCTAAAACATAATAACATAGAAGCTTTACTTTGGATTATGTATATTACATATAGTCTATCTATCTATCTATCTATCTATCTATCTATCTATCTATCTATCCATCATCTGTCTGTCTGTCTGTCTGTCTGTCTGTCTGTCTGTCTATCATCTATCTATTTATATACCTTGACAAGACAGACAGTGAAATCATAATTAATTCTCAAAGCAAACACACGAAGCCCAGTGGAGATGAGAGCTATGTACGAAGTGAAGGTGCGAAGCCCCTAGGGGCCATGAAAGATACAATGCTTGGTGCCGTGCCGCGCTCTGCACATAGGCCCCTCCTTCCTGGGCCCTGGTGGCTAGTGGTACAGCAGACGAATTCCTGACGGGCCAGCATGTGAATCTGTGCTCCCACCTACCCTGGCCTAGGCGAGTAGCGACAACAGAGGGACACACTGTCAAAGCACAAGAGCAGAACTGTTTTCTGGAGAGGACGGGTTGGATCCATGCTGGCCTCTTCTGAGGTTTATCTGTTGCTGCAGAACTCTGTTCTTTTCTGTTTCTGTGAGTGAATAACTCGGGGGACAAAGAAAGCCAGTGGTATCCCCAGTAATTGGACACCAAAGCTCAGATGTTTGCTCTGGTGGACACCCTTCTGGGACAATGCCCTGAGGTGGTTTCATTTCTCTCTATGTGAATTCAACACACACTTGGCATTTCTGTGAGGCTTTTTATTAAAATCAGGGCATGGGCAAATGATCTTCCACAGAACATGGGAGAAGTGAAGATTCGACAATAGCTTTATTTTATTTTCTAAGCCACTTCCTGGAGACCAGATCCCTGAAGGTTAAGCCCTAACTCTGGGTGCCGCAGGAGACTTGTTAGTGTTCACAATATCACAATTAAAAAGTTGTCATACAGTGAAGTCAATTTCAAGCCCTTGCCTCTTCGGCTGGGCTCTCAGCGGGGAGGAGAACTTGTGAAAGCCCCCTGTGGGCTTCTAACTCAGCTCTCCCAGGCATTCTGGACTCTAATGAGACCCCAAATCCCATTAAGGGCAAATTGGCAACTGTGAAATAAAAGAGTTTGACAAAAAGTTCAGTGTTCTCCTGAGACCAGAGCCAACTCCACACAGTGCTGGAATCAAGTTCTCATTATTGAACTTCTTTTGTCTGTGCACTGGGAGATGCAAGACAATGCTGTGCTCATTATTTTGAAGTAAAAATGCATAATGAGCCCTTGTGTGTTTGTGTGGGTTCATTTAATGCTCACATCTATGCTGCGCTGAGGCTCATCTGGACGTGATTATGGTCTGTTAGAGCAAATGTGAATGATTTCACAGACTGGCTTATTCCCCTGATGTGAATGCTGACCCTGATATGCGACAGGCAAAACTCTAGGTTCACAGCTTACCTGCTCTCTAGTATTTTAGTTATATTACATCATTTATAGCAAAATTATCATTGCACTAAAAATATTTGAGTATCTTACTGGCTATGGAAACACAAGTTATGCAACTTGTTCAATTTCACAACTGTTGTGTAGTTATTTGAACTTGGCAATAAGTCATATGTACTCGTACATCCCAATAGCCAAGGTCAGAATAGCCTCCAGGCACAAAAATCAACAAATATCATCAATATGATGAAACACTATGTAGTTACTGTCACAAACACAAAACTTGCATTGATATGACTGGTTCATTTCAGGTATAGCACTTGTGTGTCAGCTCTTGTGCAAGGAAGTTATTGCTGCTCTTGGAGAGTTTCCAGACTAGCACAAGTTTTTTCAGGCATCTCTCTTTCCTCATACTCCAGCAAACATATTCTGGGCCAAATGATTTGTACTATTAGTATCCCACCTTCCCAACTGCTTCAATTTATTTGGAGAAATTCTAAGAGTAAAGACAACAGCAAGAACAAATCACAGAAACAAAGACAGAAAGTAGCTAACATACAGTAGATATATTACCGATTTTCAAAACAAGAATAGCGAATCAACAAAAGTTGCCATCAGATTAGCAGGTACATGTATTCTTACCAGAAGGGGGAGGGCTAATTTACTATGTGCGATACTTGTTCACTGTCCTTCCTTACAGTAAGTGAACTTGAATTACAACAGTGAATGCTGGAGCTTAGGAAGGCGAGAGAAGGGTGCGTAAAGGGAAGATGGATTTTATCAGCACAACCTACATGTATGGTTTGAAATCCCACACTGAATTGATTAACTTGCAGTCAGTCTATGTTCATAAAATAATAAACTGAGAAAAACAAGAGAAAGAAAAGCACTGAAGACCAGTGTCATTGTCCCTTCTGACTAGAAGCAGGAGGAGGTGTGGAGGCAACCTCTGTGATGGGCCACAGCCTCTGGGCACAGCACAGCACCTTCTAGGGTCAGAGAGAACTAAAATTCACAAACCAGGTCGACACAGTAGTGGTGCCCTGGCTCATGAACTTCAATCTTTCTGTGATTCCGGTCAGAAACCCAGCTGGACTGGGTCCAAATCCAGTTGGGAGTTAGGTTCAATTTTGACTTTATAGAGAAATTTTATTGAGTTCTCATCCACTATGGTTTGCAGCCAAAGCTCTGGAGAAAATTCAGACCTCAAAGTGAAGTACACTGTAGTGTGAGGTGGATGAGTCTGAAGTGTAGTTTCTTATGCAGCCAGCTTGGAAATCCCCATGCTGAGACAATTGTGGAGAGGATCACCCTTTGGGTCAACATCCGAGGGGGGCATCGTGCTAAATTGTGCGGCTTTAGGTCCTAAACTCTCTATATAAGGAGACCCTCTCACAGGTCCTCTCGAGCTCCCACCTTTCCCTCCATCTCTGCCTCTCTCTTAATTGTTAAATATACAGAAGAGAAGCTTAATGATATTATTGCCCTGTATCAGAGGCAGTTGAGCTTAACAACACTATCTGTCTGACTTTAGACATAACATGGAACTGTTTTCCAGCAACCATGGATATTTCAAACTTTAAGTCCCTGTAGAATGTGAAAAAATAATTATACATTTTTACACAGAAATTTAGAAAGCAAACCACATACAACACTGCAGCAAGATAATCCCATTACCTTTCTTGTCTCTTGCTTTCTTTCCTTTAAAAAAATTACATAAAGAGAGTATAACAATAACTGGTATGACATTAGAAGCAGCATGTATTTAGATGACCAAAAGACAGGTATTTCAAGCATGGTTTTAGTATTACATATTGCTATTGTTGAGCCAGCATTAAAAAAAAAATCAAGATTTTACTGTCATCTAAACAGTTCAATACTGTCTTTTGTTAGGCTTTGATTAGTTAGGAAAACCCAACGTTAAGGAGTAATGATTTATTTTTCCATCTTTTAAAAGATAAAGTTGAGTTTATAATGATGGTTGAATGGATTCATGCTTAAAATGATATGCATTATGATCTACTTCGTTTGAAAGCCTCACTGTCATCAGTCCTTCTCTACTGCTGCCTTGATGGACCATAACTGACTAAGTCATGCGGTTGCTTCATCAACTTGTACACTGCAAGAGCTGAGTCCTTTTCAACAGTAAGGGGAAAGCTGCCTTCTCTATTCACCCCAGAATGCATTTAGACTTAAGGACATCAGTAACAGATGTGTTACTGATTGACTGCCTTAAACGACACAATATGCAAACACCTACAAGCTAAGCCTTGGTACAAAATCTCTGTCTGTCTGTCTGTCTGTCTGTCTGTCTGTCTGTCTGTCTGTCTCTCCCTCTCTGAAGCAGCGCATCAACATGCAATTTGGAACACAGGCTGGTCTCAAAATCACAGCAATTCTCTTGCCTCAGCCTTTCGGGTGTTGGGATTATGGTCATGCACTGCCATATCCAGCAAAAATACATTTAATCTGCAGTGAAATTATTTCTTCTGGGTTGGAGAAATGGATCCACTCTCCCAGTTTAGCACAACTGTGAATGAATCCACTTGCTACTTCTACGAACTCTTCCTGCGCTCTTGCTGCGAGGTGGATGCACAAATCTGTGTAATCGGATGCAGCTCCTGGGTTTTGGTGATCACCTCTATTTTATGTGGCATTAACAGTCTACATTAAAAATACAGATCAAATAGGCTCAATGTACTGTACTGCTCCTGTTGTGAGATGGCAAACTGCAGCTTAGTGAGGCTCATATCTAGCAACAGAAGGCCACCATCTCACTCCCACACCAGCACAAATGCTCTTCCTAGGAAGTCATTCGTGTTCATCTAAAAAGGATCAAGAATAAGTGGAAGAGCTGTTGTACTAGATCCGCTGGTGTCAGGTAAGAACCACGGCAAGCCCGACCACGGAATCTTCACATCATGTAGTCATGAGCTGTTTTATGCCTAGGAGTTTAATCAAAATTCCCCAGAGCTTCAAAGACCCCAAATAATAACTATGTATTCAGACAGAAAGACAGGCTCATGCTGTTGTTCTCCGCTCTCCCAGTTGGTTGGTTGCCTCTGTCCATGATTGTTGCTGTTCCGCCGCCATGAACTGGATGCTCTACCCCGTTCCATTCAGCCTTGGGCCAGCCAAATATGACTGAAATCTCCAGTAACTGTGAGCTAATAAACCCATAATCCCACCAGTACTAAAACACATAATCCCAGGGCTCATGAATCAAGTCTCGAATTCTAGAAGTCCCTGCCAAATGATGGCATGAGGCTTTGTGGGGACAACTAGACATGAACCATAGCACATGGACAACTCTTAAAGTTCTTTGGGGGAAGGATTATGGAGGATGGAGAAATAACGAGGAGAAACAGAATACAGGAAGCCAAGATCAGGTGGAGCCCTCTTTCCTGACCTGAGCAGAGGAGCTGCTCAACTGTCACAGCGCATTCTTTTATACAGTTGACACTTGGACGTCACATGATTCCTACTGCATGTCGTGCTGCCTGAATGGTTGCCTGGGCGCCTTACGTCTGCGAAGCTGGGGCAGCTGGTATTGTGGCCCTCCTTGGATGCTCTGTTTCTCAGGGCTGCCTTGTTCCGGCACCACATGTGTGACTGATCTCCAGCTTTGGTTGCCCCCAACATCATCTCAAGTATTTTGGCAAAGTGACACAAACTGGCGCTTACATGTAGAGCCATTGCTATGACTCTACTTGATGATGGCACTTAGAATCCAGGGAGTTGAATACTGAGAGGGATTTGGAAAAGTTTGGAGGGCTAGCCTGGAAAAAGCCTAGTTTAGTGTGTGGTAAGCTTGGCAGATAATTCTGGTACAAAGATCAGAGGGCCACTGAAATGAGGATGGCAAAGGGGATGCTCATGAAGAGTCTGATGGCAACCAGACACCCTGGGCACACGACCGCTGGCCATCCACATGTGTTAACTCAAAACACTGGCTTCCTTGTTCTACAATATGAGACTTGGGGGAAGGTGAAGCTTCACAAGGTGACAATAGTTTTTAGAGGGAGGAAATTTTGAGGCAGCTCAGCATTCTGATGGTCGACGGGAAGTTGCTGCCCGCATTCACCCCACTTCACTGAGACAGTAAGAAGAAAAGAGGAAAATTTAGAAAATGTGCAGTGTGCTCAGAAAGAAGCATTTTTATTCTTTATATTATTATCTAAAGAAAATAAAAATAATGGAAAATTGAAATGATGCACAGCTTCACCAAATGAAACAGGAATTTGATAATGATTTGTATTGCATAACGTTGTCTTCAAATCACTTGTTCAGATTACCAGACATAAGCGTGCAAAATTGGTTAAAATTATAATAAATATAAAAGGGCAAGCAAAAACTTAAGTATCAACTACTCCCCTCTGTAGACCAGCAGAAATCAGTAGTAGACATAGTGAGGCCACCCTGCACACATACACACGCACACACACACCTCTCTCTCACCCTTTATTGTCTTTTTCCTCATCTTAGTCTATCCTTCCCTTTGAGCAGATTCTTTCCGTTTCAAAGCATCTATTGTTTCTTATAGATTTTACCTACTCTTTCAAAGAAGCATTTTTAAGGTGTTGCCAGGGAAGGTACATTTGCTCAAGAGATTGACGCTGTTAAAATGATCTTCATACTTTGTACCAGGGCAGTCGAAAAGAACCCTTGAGGGCATCTCGGGAACTCATCACAATGTTAGCAGCGCAAATGTGCAACCTTCCTTCATCCTCCTCTGAGAAGAGAACCTGAGGGGACACTGTGCTAACAGAGCCCCCTACACGGAGACTTACCTGGGTTTTGTTTTCTTGAGCTCATTCGTGAAGGCAGTCGTGTAAGTCCAGTGGGCTCAGGTAAGGGCAATGCCCACAGTGCACCTTGGCCTTGTTCACACGAGGCTGAGTTTGTTGGTACACAAAATTCAAGAGCTAAGGACATATTAAATTTTCTACAAAAATTCAAAGAAAACGTGATGTCATTGTGGTGGGGCTTGGTCTCTGAAGGGAGCTCTGACAGAGTGGTTTTTTTATTGTTTTGTTTTTGTTTTTGGAACTGTGAGAGCAAAGATGAAGATCGTGGGAAGCTGGAGAGGCCTGAATGCAGCAGAAAATGGAGACCCCATGCCAAAGAGAAGCATGGAAGCTGCAGCCTGCAAGGCCACGGAGTTGGAGCCACCCTCACCCTTGGGGTCTCACATCCAGCATGAGTGGGAAGCGGAACTACTGGATTTAGTGTGTTCCTGTTGGTATCAATATTGTCCGTGATCATTCCTTATCATCAATCTGTAGGGATCCGTTGATCTTACTGCGAATGGTTCAACCCCAGGGAGACATGGCAGTAGGAGTGACAAAGACAGAAAAGAAGAAAAGGTGGGCTAGGTGGTGGCCAGTCCGCCTGATGGGCAAGACTAACTCCATGCACACAGGAACGAACCTTTACTGGTACTTTCACAAGGTTTGCATCCCACAACACAAGGCTACCCAGCAATCAATGGCTGGCCTGAACCAGACAGGATGTGTTTCTCAACAGGATGTTTTCCTCAGCACTGGGGTAGCTCTTCGCACCAGGCAGGGAAGACCGGTCCCACCTACACACACTTGATCGATTTCCTGGCTTCCTGCAGCTCCCAAAATCTATCCAGTTTTCCCTACTGAAATGGCAATGGTGACCCTGTAAAGTTTATTATGGACATGTGTCACTTAATTTTTTGGTTATTACAGGGGCTCTAAAACTTTGTTGCATCTTATGAAAGTGTGGCCTGAGGCTTTTGAAAAACTGAGTAAGTTTTAGACATGTAGTTCATAATATGATAGCGATTAACAGTATATGGCATACCTGGAAATTACAAAGCAAGTGAACAATAAGTGTTCTTGGTACAAAGAAATGATAAAATGATAATTAAGTATATCAACAATTGATTTATGATACATAAACACATCAAAACATCTTGTACATTACACATTATTTGCCTTTCACTGACTAAGTCTACATTAAGAAAGTTGGGAAAATAAATTTTAACATTTTGTTTTTTAAATGTTTAGAAAATTCATTTTAATGAGAAAAACAAAATAGCAATGAAACAGTTTCAAAACAAGTTAGTAGGATGGTTACAATAATTAAAACCATGCGCACTTGTGCCTTCACAGTAGTTATTCAGGTGCAAGATGCAGCCTAATGTCTTGTCTAAACAATGTTAATGCAAACTTTTATGCTTAACGAACCACGAGAAAATTGCTGTATATCCTAACTCAATATATGTACTTTTTATACAATATATATATATATATATATATATACTTTTTATGTTTCTGATACTAAGAGAAAATACTGCACTATGTCTTGTAAGTAGACTGTAAGTCGAAGGTACAGCATGAGTCATAAAACAAAAATTATAATTAAATAATAGTCATAAAATTAATTATATATTAATTAATGAAAACAAATATTTTAAGACAATATTCTAAAATTCAAATCAAATTGTGAGTCCAACTTAGAGGCTAGAATGTTGCATATCATATGGATGATTCTGCAATCAATTTAGAGTATTTGCATAGTATTTGAAAAGGTTAATATACACAAAAATATCAACTAAGAAACAGTTTCCATGGTAGTAAAGAATTACTAAGAATAAAACATAACATAAATATTGGAATGGCAAATATATGACCAGAACTTCTAACAGTTTGAGGAGAGGATATCACACAAAATTCCAGTATGTTGTGTACATGGGCAGTGTCCGTGATGCTTACTGGTGGCCAGATTTCACTTGTGCGACTGAGCTACTGCTATTTCCTTGATGTCCTCCCTGTAGACCCAGACAGAATCATCACCCATAGGGTACAGAAGTCCGTTTGTAGTTTGTAGAATATGCTGGTGGAGATATTTCGCTGCAATATACAAAAGAATAATTGAAAAACTGCTTTTCTGTACCTCTTTTTCTCCTGTATTTCGTTGTTTGCCCTATTTGGTGGGTTCTCCTTCATTGAGTTGTCATCTTCATCCCTCTCCAGAATATCTTTCAGTATCCTGGTTAGGGTTCACTTTGTCATGAGGAAATTCGTTAGTTCTTCTTTGTCCTGGAAGTATTTCACTTTTTCATTGAACTTGAAAGAGAGTTTTGCAGGGTGTAGCAGTCTGGGCTGGAATTTGTTTTCTTGCAAGACTTGTAGTACTTTGCTTCATACTCTTCTTTACTTGATGGTTTGTGAAGAGAAGTCTGCCATTATTCAGATCAGTTTTCCTTTAAATGTGATCTGTTTCTTTTCTCTAGAGTCTTTTAGTATAGTATTCTTGTGCTGAATTTCTGGGATCTTGATTATTATGTCTGGGTATGATTTTAATTGGGTTGATGTTATTTGCAGTTCTATGTACTTTGGTTACCTGAATGTCAAATTGTTTCACCATATTTGGGACATTTTCTGCTATTACTTTTTTTTTCTATGGCCAGCTCAGCCTGCCCTGGGGGTGAGGCTGGCCCAGCATGTGGTACTGGAGATTGAATTACGGTCTCTGCTGCTGCCTAAGAGCTCCTAAGCAGGCACTCTAGACCACTGAGCCATTCAGCCAGCTTCCCTGCTATTACTTCTGTCTATATTCTTTTTATATCATTTGTGTTGACTCCTTTCTCACTGATACTATTAGTCTTTCTTTGTTCATCTTTGCGTCATCTTGCAGATGTTTGATTATTTTTTCCTGCATTCTAGTTATTTTTAAGAGATCTTTTCTTAATTTTTTACTAGCTGTAATGGTGGCTTTAATGTCTAAAAGTCTATTTTGACTGTCATTGAAATGGTTATGACAGCTCATGATTAAGGTTTTAAGTTCCTGTATAGCACTTTGAATCTGTTTCATTCATTGTATTACTTTTCTATATTGCTCATTTAAGGATTCCATCATTTTTCTATTCTCTGTTTTTTTATCAGTCTTCTTTGGAAGCACTTAGTATTTCTTTCATTATAGTTATAATTTCTTTTTTTACTTCACAAATTACTTCTGATATAACTTCCTTTATACCGTTCTGCAGTTGTTTCTTCACTTCAGATGTCATTATTTTAGAGATTTAAGGTGTATGATTTGCAGTTTCTTCTATGCTACAGTCCCTATAGTCCCCTGCATTTGTTCTGGTTGTTCTTGGGGCTGGAGAGTGCATTTACTCCCTCTGTTTGTCATTTTTTATAGCCCTGTCTTCTGACCTTTGGTGTAGAGCTTTGGTAGAGTTCTTACCTTAGCACCAGGTCTGCATGTACCGTGTTCAGATTTGTCCAGGTGGGTGTGGCTTGGGTCTGGCTGCTGTGCTCCACTTCTTCCTGCTGCAGCCCTTGAAGGTGAACCTGCTGCGCCGCTCTAGCAAGCTATTCTCTTCCTAGATCTGCTGGGTGGCTCTTGTCTCCAGCCTCTCCACAGGGAGTTCTGCCACAGTTTTCCATTGGGCCTAATGGATAATGTCCCACTCACATACCAGACCTTGTTGCTGGGTCAAATGAGTTTCTAGCAGACCCCTCGTAGTCTCACTCACATACCAGGCCCAGGTCCTGTGTTCAATGAGTTTCGGATGGACCCAGGGTGGTATCACAAACTGAGCCTTGTTGCTGGGTCAAATAAGTTTCCAGTGGACCCAGGTTGGTATCATTCATACATCAGGCCTAGTTGTTCACATGTTGGGCCAGATTGCTCAATTTTAACATTTCAAATGATGATAGTCTCAGTAATTTTTTTTTTAAAATGATGTATTTGGTCTATGGTCTTACTACACATCTCATGGTGATCCTCCTGTTTTCAGTCTCCCCAGCCTTGGGACTACAGTCACGCATCACAATGCCCCGACTCAGTGGCCAGTTTAGTGCAATGGAGGGGGGGCCAGCAGGGGATGGGGTGCTGGGGATTGAACCCTGGTCCCTGTGCTTGGCTCAGCAGGCATTTAGTCCGCTGAGCTGTCTTGCCAGCCCTGCCTCAACACTTTTAAAAATGATTATAATTACTTAATTTCGGAAGAAGAGGCACATTTGGGTAATTACTGCATGTTTTGTCAATGATGAGCCTATTTAATACAACGTCTATGCCTGGCTTTAATGAGAAACATCGCAGAGGAGAGCGTGGATTGCGAGCTGAAGAAGCAACAGCTTTGCACTGGGTATGTCCCGGCCAGCAGCAAATCCACGGCGCAGTACAGGTGGTGTTGACTCTCCATGGAATATCAGCATCAGAAAAGGTCGCTAAGACAGAGTCAGACCAGAACCCAGCTGTCCACAGATGAACCTGACCACTGACAGCGCCCAGTAGCGTGCAACCCCAGATGTGGCTGAGCTCCTGTTTCCATTTGATCTGAACAAACGCTGTCTCCCAGTGAGCACTTGGCAAGGGCTCATCCTCTTCCCACCTAAGAAAACCAGTGCCACCTCCCAGTACCTCCGTGGACACGGTGAGGCAATCCCATATCTTTGACCCTTCAGCAAACTGTGCTACACAATCCCCATCCAATTCTTTTCAGCACACCTTCCTCAGCTTCATGTAGCAACTGACGCACCCACACACGCACACATGCCAACTTTCGCCAGGAAAGAAGCTTGATTTTGCTGTGCGGTAGATAATGGAAAATTGGCTTAATGTTATGCAGGATATTTCCAACGGTAACACAGAATTCTTGCACACAGGGAATAAAAATGTTAATCAACCAACAATGAAATGAACTAGACTATTTCCAAAGTAGTATGAAAAAATGTGTAGATGGGTTAAAAATATATTAAACATAAGTGCTGATCAAAACATGGATTTCCATGCAAACTGTAATTTCACTTAAAAAAGCTTTCATGATGTTAAAATGTACTTTCTTGCTAGGTAAATTGGAGACATGAATTGATTCACAGAGTAATTAACTCACAATATTAAAAGTAATATTTATTTTTTGCATGTAAACATATGCCATGGAAACAGTCTCATTATCAAATGTGTACTGTTTGCATAATTTGAAGGCAGAAATGTAGTTTTAGATGGTGGGAAATACATTGGGACATATTTGCATTGCAATATATATGCACGGAGAACAAGAAAGCAGGAGTGGGGAATAAAATAAGGGAGGACTGGGGGAGCAGATGATGAGGAAAGATCGGGCAGAAAGGAGGTGTTCTGATGCACGTCTAGGGAGACCAGAGAGAGTGCTGCGCACTGGAGCCACTAGGGCTTCAGAAATGAGAGCACGCTCCTGATTCCTGTCTGCACCTCCTTGTTTCGGAAGCTGCACACAATGGGGTTTAACGTGGGCGTCACGAGGGTGTAGAGCGCAGCCACCACCTTGTCCTTCTCGAATGTGTAGCTGGAAGCAGGGCGGATGTAGGTGTAGATGACAGGGCAGTAATACAGGGACACCACTACGAGGTGGGAGGAGCAGGTGGAGAAGGCCCTCTTCTTGCCTTCCGCTGTGCGGACGTGGAGAATGGCAGCAATGGTGAAGCCGTAGGAGACACACGTGAGGGAGAAGTCCCCTACGGCCAGGGTGATGTCTGCGACGTACACCATCACTTCATTGACTCTCACAGGGCTGCAGGACAGCGCCAGCAGTGGGGGAATCTCACAGAAGAAGTGGTCAATGGTGTTTGGTCCACAGAAAGCCAGCCTCAGGATAAGGCCTGTGCGCACCCAGGAATTAGCGACTGCAGTGACCATGACAATGCTGATCAAGGCCACACGCAGTCGGTGCTTCATGATGGTGCTGTAGTGAAGGGGGAAGCAGATGGCCACCTAGCGGTCATAGGCCATGGCGGTGAAGAGAGCCATCTCAGCCCCCAGGGACCACGTGAAGAAGGACAGCTGGCACACGCAGCCCCCGTAGGAGATGGTCTTCGTGGATGTCAGCATGCCCCACAGCATCTTTGGTATGACGGTCGTGGTGCCGACGATATCCACGATGGCCAGAGCCAGAAGGAGAGTGTACAGGGGGGTGTGCAAGCGGGCATTGTAGACGACTGCCACCACAATGAGCATGTTGCCCAGGAATGCCACCAGGTAGATGAAGAGGAACACAAGGAAGAGAATGTCCTGGAGTGCAGGGCTTTGGGTGAGGCCCAGAATCGGGAACTCTGTGACAACACTGTGGTTCATCCTTCCTGGGCGATTAAATGGTAATGCTTCACAGAATGAACCACTAAGAAATAATGTGTGTGTCTGCATGTGTGCATGTGTGCATGCACGAGTGTGATTATTCAGTGATTTGATACAACTTTGTGGTGTGAACTCCCACAGGGTAGAGTTCTGATTTCCAGGCCTTAATTCTCTGAATGGACTGTACTCTCTGAGGCACACTCTTCCATGATGACTTGAATAACCTGAAGATGGTGGGTGACAAGAAAACTGTAGAGAATGAGTATCTTCAGCACAGTTCAACATTAGCATTGTGACTTGATACTTGGCTGAATTTATCTCCATTGCTATACTGATACATGCAGTACAAAGTAATACCACTGCCATACTAATGACTCATTTAATTCTCTGTTGTATTAAACTATCCTTCTTGAGACATTATAAGCAGGAATGTCTGGAGCGGTAGTGTTGCTCTTAGAGTATAGCTAACTACAGGGAGAAGATTTCAGGGAATAAAGTCCAATATAATATTTTCAGGCTGCATATTCGTGGGAACATTGACAAATTTATTGTTGCTTAAATATTAAAAATGTTTAACTAAATATCCATATTGGCATATATTTACTTCAGTTTGATGAATATATTCCTAAAATAGAGTAAGGCATTTATCTTACTTCATGTAAATGCAAGAGTATTACATTTAAACACACAAAATCTAGGGTTGCTTTATTATATTGTAACTGGAAGCAGATATATTTAGTCTCAATATATCTGTTTTATTATTAATATCAGAAATACTATATATTATTTACAAATACTACACAATACATTACATATAATATATTATATAATATTATTTACAAACACAAATACTGTCATGTAAATTTTCTGAGGCATTTTTTTCTTATGAACTGTAGGGCAGGGTATACAGGGACAGAGTATATAGGGTTTCCCTATGCAGGTTGGACTCGTAGTGACTCTCCTGTTTACAGCCTCCCAAGTGCTGGGATTACAGGCACATACCATTATACTCAGTCTCACTCACTGTCTCAGCGTGCCCCAGGGCGGGGCCAGCTTGGCAGGCATAGGGATCAAACCCATGGCCGCTGGGTCTGCCTGAGCAGGTGCTTTAATCCACTGCGCTATTTTGGCTGGCTCTCTTTTTTGTTTTTATGTTTCTCTACTTGACAGCTTGCAATTTTATGCATTGAGAGTCACGGTCATGAATTCCTGACTTTGGCGACTGTTATGGTCGGTGAATTAGCAAGAGGGCTCAAGTGGCTGAAACTTTGCCTGCTACATTTTGGTGTTCTAAAGTTCTTCAGTGATTATACTTTTGGTCTAAAGAAAGGCGTACATAAATAATGTTTTTGTGAAAGTCTGCAAATCTAGTCTGGAACTTCTCTGTACTCATGTAGCTCTAGTTAGTACATTGTTAGAGAAATTTAGGCTGTTGACAGATTTGTATGTATCCTGGATAAACAAGCAAAGCTTTTGTGTAATCTATCCAATTTAAGGATCGCTAGCATTCATACTTCCTGCCAAAGTGCAGGGACGTTACAATCCTGTTGCTTAGACCTTTGGCCTGAGACAAGCTCTGTGCTACACCTTCCATGGTGTGATCTCAAGACATGTCATACCTTTAAAATTTCTGCCTTTGTACAGTAATAAGGAAGAAATTCAAGAAGGGAAAATAATAGTGGCTGAGCTTTCATGCCTTGTCAGTCGAATAACCAAGATAAATGCACATGTGTTCTGACTCCAAAGAAGTTACCCCTGCATCTGAGCTGCACACTTTCAAGCACTATCCAACGCAAACATTAAATGATACAAGAGAGGCCTGAAAGGAGATCCATATTTTCTTATGGGTGAATATTATTTAGAGCAAGAAAACATGGACCAGAAAGTTGACATGTAAAACAACTCAAATATTTGAATATTTTAAAGAGCTGCCATTGCAGCTGTGTTATTCAATCTTTAAAATACTGAGTGCTGGACATACTTTTAATAAATATTAACAGACGGTGAGGTAGGTATTCCACACTGATTAGAGTTCTATTATCAAACACTCTTGGGATGAATTTATGAGGTAGCAGGCCCTCCTCTTAATTCTTTTATTCTGAAAGAATATTTTAAACTCATGCTTCTTGTAGCACTATTTAATGCAGCCAGGAAATGAAAGAATTTAAATGGACAAGAACCAGACACCTCATCTGACAAACAGATGAAGAAAGCCAGATGCGCATGCACAGGGGAATTCTGTTCATCCAGTAAGAGAAGTAGGCTCTAGCATTTCTCAGAGAAGCATAGCGTGGGGCTGCACTGTCGTGAGTAAGGCAGGCACAGAAAGCAAATGCTGCATGATCTCACTTATAGGCAGAATCTTGATAAATAAATTACCTTACAGCTGAAGGCGGTGATCTTGCAGTCCTAGTCCATGTTCCCCATGCCTGTATCGGGGTTAGTTGGACCCGAGAATTGTCACAACTTCACTGACTTGCTCTGGGGGCAAAATAACAGAAATTACCAACGGAGCAAAAGACAACACAAACATTTTGAAAAAAAAAAAAACTAATAAGTATTCATACAAAGGTCTTCTATCTAGAATATATAAAGAATGAAAAACATTAGGGTCCCAAAACTCAGAGACCCAATCCAGAAATGGCATCTGAGATGAACTCACACTTCTCAGAGGAAGAAGCTCCATAAGCCTATAAATACGTGAAGAAATTCTCTGTATCGCTAGCCATCCATGTAATTAAAAGTAAAACAACACTTAGATACCCTCTTCCCCCAGAAAGAGTGGCTATCCTGAAGAAATCAACCAACAGCAAATACTGGAGAGGCTGTGAGGAAAAAGTAACAAACACACATCTTTATTCCAATGCTGGCAGTGCACCAAGCTACCAGTTGAAGGTTATGGTTTATTATTGAGTTCCCAAACTAGTGTCTCTAAAAAAATCCATATGCTTTGGGATATGATGTTTTACCATTAATAATGAAGTAGTATTTAGTGGAAAAAGAATACAGAAATGTGCTTGAGAATATTGAATAAGTATAATAAAAGAGTAGTCAGACTTAGTATGGACAATAGCACACGGTCAAGTCTATCTAAGAGAATAAAGATGCCTTCATCGAACACATACTTAGCAGTCACATACTGCGCTAATCACTGTGTCTTTGCGCTAGCTGTTGGTATAGAAAATGCAATATGTGCTCTGAATTATCTCAAAATCATTGTAGAACATTGAACAATCAACTCATGTGCTGCAAGCACGCAAGAAGATAGTGTGGAATTAAATTATTTCATGTAGTGACATAGAACACTTAATCTGGCTTCAGCGTTGGAGAGAGATAGAGCCAAGTCACAAGCATCACACCTCCTGGCACTCATGCTGTCCAGCCCACACTCCTTCCCAGGGACACTCACACCCCTCTTGTCACCCACCCCTGCCTGCACAGCCTCCTCAGGCAGCTTCCTCCCTCTTCTAGTGGCCACCTCTGCTTAGTCCAGGCTGGATGTAGATGGCTTCACAAGTGAGCAGACTCAAAGAATGGGAATACGGTGAGGAAGAGGGCTGTGCGTGGTTGGTCTCTGTGCTTTGTGAAGTAGGAAGTCATGAGCTTGGATGACAGCAACAGATTCTAAAGAATTAGGCAGGAGAGAGGTAGTCCACAGGGAGAGACAGACAGCTCTGAGGGAGGAAGGAGTCCACAGGAGCCAAAGGCTAAGGAAATTCCTGTGCGCAGCCCAGTGTGGACACGGGGAAAACACTGCCCCGCCTGTGCTAAGACTCTGGCTATCATTGCTTGGTGTGTGAAACAGTAGTGATTCAAATACGTTTTACATTCATATTTATTTATTGCTACCATAAAATAAGTCACATAGTACATAAAACTACACATAGGAAGTTAACCAGTTAACCAGTTCATCTTAGTGGTTTGGTGGGTTGCAGTCACGCGGACGGGTATCAGCGACCTGTCGCTGCTGGGAGCGAGCCGGCATTACGGAGAGCTCGCTGACACTGAACGTCGAGGAGCGAATGACAGCGAGTGTGATGCCTTCCTCACGGGTCGCTCGTTGTGCCACTTTGGGTAGCCGAGGGGAGAGCCCCAAGAGTCAGGAACGCTGGCTCGCTGTGGTGGTGCACGCTTGTCACTCTAGCACGGGGGGAGGATGTGACGGCGAATTGCAAGACTGAGCCCAGGCAGGGCAATTTAGCAAGTTAGAGCGAGCCTGACTTAAAGTTACGGTAAGACCAATGCCAAACAAAACCAGACAGCGCAGGGACGTTGTACAGTACGAAGGTCCTGATCTCTATCGCTACGATTATCAGCACTATAAAAAAAAAACAAAAAAAAAGGATCACGGACATTGAAATCTCTTTTAAGCTATGAAGCACGTGGTGAAGTTGGATGGAGCCGCTGTCAGAATGGAAGCATCAACTGTGCGCCTGTCCGTGGGCAGCCTCCACCACCTTGGCCCGGAAGCCCAGGACCACCGCGCCTCCCAGAACAGGGTTTGCTCTCACACGCCATCTTCATCCTCATTATCCTCACCATCCTCAACTCCACTTTCAAAACCCATCCTTTTCTCTCCGTTCAGAACAGCACAGCACACACATGTGCAGAGGCCGCTGTGTGGAGCACCCCAGCCCCTTGGCCTGAGGGCTGGGCTCTGCACTTCCACCTGTGAGCTTCTCTGCCCCTGAATGCATTCCAGTGTAACCTTTGCTCCCACATGAAGACCTCTCCCCAGGTAGGGTCAGCACGGGGGTGACTCAATTTCAGATGCCATGGAAGAAAGAAAACTACTGCCTTCACTTTAGCTTAGTCTCCTTCATTGCGGTTCCACTGGGAAATAGGTGAAGAGTATTTTCCAATTTTCTAGGGTTCACAGCGATCAGAGTTAAGTGTGGTGATGAGGCCACCCAGGAGGGTCAGTAAGGACGAGGACACAAGCGGTGGTGAGCTGCGGCCCAGGGCACCCACAGATGCTGTGCGACAGGGCTCTGCCTAAGCAACCACACTGCTTTTCCCAGAAGTGGCCAAGCTTTCCACAGAAAGCCCTACTTCCAAGGAAAGCCTCAGCCTCAGGCACACTGCACCAGCTGTACCCCTGGCACAGCAGAAGCCGCAAAATGCCTCTTGCATTCAGTTCCAGCCATACCAAGGCCTCAGATTCCCCAAGCTGGGAAGGAGGTAGCACTACACACTCGTTTCTGAATCTGGTTCTGACTTTTCTGAGTCCAGCCAGGTGGATTTGTGGGGTCAGGGGTCCAGGAGAGCCCTGCAGGGGCCGCACCTCACAGGGTGTGAAGTGACTCCTGGCACTCTGATAAATGCCCATGCAACAGAGGACCTGAAGCTCATTTGAAACCATTCTGCCAACTAACTGAGAGCTTACACTGATTTCAGAAAGGGAAGATTCTAACATAATTTCTAAACACTACTCAACATATAGTCACAAAGATTAATTTTCTCCTAAACTCCAAGTTGTGCCTTTTTATGTGCAAAGAATTGAGCCCAGGACCATTGGTTACACCTTTAGCACGACTTGTACTTACTTCACATGAAAGAAAAAAGTAATAAGTGAAGCAAGTAAGATAAAGATGTCATCTCTAGTGCTCCTTTGTGTAAATTCAATCCTGGTCAGTGCAAGGATTTTCTCTTCTGTTGCGGTTAAATATTGCTTGCTTCTACACATTCTTACTTAGGCCACAATACTATCCCAACCATGAAAATTAGACAACGTGTCCACAGATACTCCCTTGGGTCTTTGGAAAATACTTTCATTTTCAAACGATGACTTATGTTAAGTTCCTGGAGGGAAAAAAATCCTGAAAACCCAGTATCCCATAAGTGTCTAAATACTGTTTTCATCCTGGCTTAAGGATTGGTCCCCCTATACTTGGATCACGCAACAGTGCAGATCCTGACTCAGAGGCAAAAGGTGTAGGGAACAGGGCCTTATACTGTTTTGTCAGAAGCAGCAACGCAGTGACTCTCAGATGGGCAATTAAGACGAGCCTGCACACTAAGGAGCAGAAAGATGGGGCCTGTGGGTCATCATTTCTCTGTGAAGACCAACGGTGCCTCAAGGGAGCATCTCTGTGGTATAGGTGACCTCAGTCATGGGAGACACTGGGAATGTAAAGGAAGTAGATCTGCCTGGGCCGTCACCCTCCCAACAGAAATTAGGAGAGGCTAGGATACAGTGGGGCTCTGGATCCCACTGTATGGGTTGCATCCCACCTCTGGAATTAAAAAAATGTAGATAGTGGAGAAAAAAAGGAAATTGGCAGATGATGAATCCCAAGATGGAGAGGAAAGAGAGAATTGCAACCGTGCATTTGGCCCCCTGTCCTGTGGGGCTCAGCTTGGAAACAGCTCGACTGCTCTTCAGCTGGGGGATGATTCAAAAAGATGTGGTGTTTTCCCACAACAAAGTATTAGTGATAAATATGTATATATATATATATATATATATATATATATGATATACTTGAAGATTTTATAGGTAAATGGGTGCAACTAGAGACCATACTTTTAGGTGAAATAAATCAAGCCTGCACGTGAAAACATTATATTGTCTCCCTAGTGTAAGAACCTAAAAAAGTAAACCCAATCTGAAAGGTACAATGGATATTGGGAAAGGGAAAGTCTGTGCAGAGAGAAGGAATAACTGGAACCAGGGAAAATAGAAAAGAAAGGAGGAAAGAAAGAAAAAAGGGAAAATATCAGTGTATGTGTACAGGCCAGATTGTATCATTGTACTGTTAATTTCTTCTGTTCTGTGGAAAGGAGCAGTTAATGCTTACATTTTTCTATTTGTTAATTTTTGATGATTTCTTGATCAATCTTGCATGCTTATGCCTGGCAATCTACACAACTAAGTTAAAAACAACAATGGAACATAAAAAATTGTTTCTTTCTTTCTTTCTTTCTTTCTTTCTTTCTTTCTTTCTTTCTTTCTTTCTTTCCTTCCTTCTTTTCCTTCTTCCTTTCTATACCAGGAAGTCACTTATGTGGCTGAGCTATCTCTCCAGCCTACAACCATTACTGAATTCCTATCATTTTGTTCAGCAAAACTCTGTATCATTTCTAATTTTTGTACCAATTTATATTATTTAACGAAAACAAACAAGCAAACAAACTCCAGTGAATGACGAGGCTGGTATTTGGTAGCGCTTGGTGAGTAGAAAGCAGCCTGTAACCGATGTCTTCTTGGATCATTTGAAAAATCACTGTGCTCATCCTCTTGTTGTAGCTGGCATGGGTACTCATGCCAGCCAGCGTGTCACTGCCCCTCTGGTGGCATACCCTCAAGTCTTGGGGTGTCCACTGGCTCACAAGCACACAGTGCCTCTTTTTACCATATCGTGGAATTTGTTTTCTGTTGCTCTCAGATAAAAAGGACAGTGGTGCACATGAAATCATTTTGCTATTGTAACACACACACACACACACACACACACACACACACACACACGCCGTCTTTGATTTTCATCATTATTTTGTACATTGTAAGCATAGTTCGTTGCTTTTTATCTTGTCCTTTTGCAATAATATGTGTGAGCTGAATTTTTCCTCCATTGCTTCCACTACCCAGCCCTCTAATCTGAGCTCTTTGGAGCTGCAGGATGACAGGTGCACTTAGCCCCTTCCTCCTCTGCTTTGTTCTCTACTTGCATTTCCTGTCTTTGACTTAGATGTTTTATGTTGTCTCACCTTAAGCTTAGTGATGAGACCTGTTTGGCTCCAAAGGTCTTTAATGCCAATATATTGGCCATTAACTTCAGGTTTATAGATGATGCTTCTGTAACTTTAATATATGCTTCACTAATCTTAGACATGTACATTTGTTATATATAAATTTACTTCTAGAATTTCTGTTTTCAACTGTGCCCTCCATTTTCATCTTATATTTTCTTAAATTTGCTAATCACGGTTAAAATATTCATTCATTGTTAATCACATTTTTATTGGACTTGAAAAACTTGACTAAATTTCAGTTTTCATCAAGGGCAAAGTTGCAGAGGGAAGCTACTGACTGTCTTCCGCTCTTCCAGTCCTCGAAAAACCCCTCCTCCACCCTGTAGAGGGCGCATTGTAGGATGGACATTTACAATGATGGTTGAGGGAGTTTCTAAACACTGATCTATTTTCCCTTTGTGTCTTACCTTTCATTATACTTGCTGCGTTTCTCAGGAAGGTAATGCATGCAGTACACTAACCATGATTTAGTTCCAACAAACTGTGCTGCTATAAACATGGCTTCACATATATCACTGTGGTATGATATTTCCAGTGCTTTTGGAAAAATATCAGTAGAGGAATATTTGGGTTGAATGGGATTGCTAATTGTAGCTTTTTGTGAAATCTCCACACTGATTTCTGTAGTGGTTATACTAGTCTACACTTCTGCCACCAGTAGAAAAAGGCTCCTTTTTCCCCTACAGCCTCTCCAGCACTTGTTATTGGTTCACTTCTTGATGATAAATCTTGGAAACAACCCAAATGCCCATCACCTGCGGAATGGTTAAAAAAGATGCTGTCTTTTGATGCAATGCAATGTTATTCAAATATAATATGAATAAACTTGAGACATCTACAGGTAAATAGATGCAACTAGAGACCGCACTCGTAAGTGAAAAGGGTCAGACCTGCTCATGTAAATATCACACTGTCTACCTAGTGTAAGAATCTGAAAGAGTAAATAAAATCTGAAGGCATAATAGATACTGGGAAAGGGGAAAGAAAACTGTGCCAAGGGAAGAAACAACTGGGACGAAGGAAAAGCAAGGAAGGAAGGAAGGAAGAAAGGAACAGAAAAGAAAATGAAAGAAAGAAACAAAAAATGCAAATGTGTATGCTAACCTGTACATACATGTTAGCTTGGACAGTTGTGCTGCTGAATTTTGCTAGTACGTTGAAAGGAACAGTTAATGCTTAAATTTTGCTTTCTTTTTATTTTTTGACCAATTTTGCATGCTTTTCTCTGATAATCTGAACTATGAATTGGAGGAGAACGTTGGATAGAACAATCGTCATTGAATTCCTATCATTCTGCTTAGCGAAATTCTGTATAATTTCTGTTTTTTAAAGTTATTTTTGTTCTTTCTAGAAAAACAATGAATAACACACTGCAATATGTTTTTTCACATTTGCAACTCTGGCTGCCTGGTAATCATAGCCAGATCCTACTTGATGATGCAACGGTGGACCTTGTAAGATCCCAGAAGCCACATTACATAGCTTACAAGTTTGACTAAGCCAACACTTGGTTATATTCTCTTGCTAGCTAGTCATCTTTTTGTTACAACGGTACTGGCTATGATTCTTGTATGAACAGACTTTCAACAGGCATTTTCAAGAGTATGCATCATGCTCAGGGAAAGTCTTTCTTCCTTACACACACCAACTGCTTGTCTTATGTTCCCACACCTCCTGCCTAAATCAGGACAGGCTCCAGTGAACACACAAGCAGGTCACGTGGTCACTAGTGGTCATCCCCCAGCGTCCATCCTGCTGTGACCCCTAAGCTCACCAAAGCTCATTGCAACCCTGACTATCTTCTTTTTTTGCAGCTGCTTTTTGGACCATGTGGTTCCCCTTCCCTGAGGAAAAAATGCAGCCCAGAGCAATCATCAGCAATGCTTCCACAGAGATCACACCCACAGGGTGAGCCACTGCACCTACAGGGGTCTTCCTCTGAGGAACGCTGCATGTTGGGATGCAGTTTTTTTGTCTGTTTTCCTTTTCTTACATTCCAAATGTAACTGGACTTAGATGATTCAAAAATTTTCAAAAGTGACAGGAATAGAGAGTTGTAGTAAGTATATTTTCAGTGTTGGCCTCTATTTTTGTAAAATTAAAAAGTATAAAACATAGCAAAAAATTGAAGTGATATAGAATTTCACTGAAAAAAGATAGGATTTCAACAATGGCTGTTATACTGTATATCGCTTACTTCAAATTAGTTGCTCATATTGCCAGATATAATCATGAAAAATGCTCAGAAAGAAATAAGAGGAAGAAGAACGAGAAGAAGAAGAAGAAGAAGAAGAAGAAGAAGAAGAAGAAGAAGAAGAAGAAGAAGAAGAAGAAGAAGAAGAAGAAGAAGAGGAAAAAGCAGCAGCAGCAGCATTAACTGTTCCTTCCAATAGACCTGTATAAATAATCAGTACAATTATCCAAGCTATCCCGTGCATATATTTGTATATTTTCCCTTCAACTTTCTTTCTTTCTTTTCTTCATTCTTCCTTTCTTTTTTGGCATTTAGGACAGGGGATATAGGTCTACAGGTTCTCACCACATAGATCACACTTGTAGTGATCCTCCTGTTTTCAGCCTCCCAGAGTGCTGGGATTATAGGCACACACTCCACCATGCCAAGTCTCAATGGTGGTCTCAGTGCACTCCACGGGCAGGGCCGGCACGGCAAGCTGGGTTTCAAACCTTGGCCACTGCACTCTGCTGAAGCACGCGCGTTAGTCCACTAAGCTACCAGATTGAGCTATCGATTTTCTTTCTTTTCTCCTTTCCTTAATCCTAATTTTATGAAAAGAATGTCGTCAGTCACATCTAAACCAAAGCACATTTTTTCCATAAAATATCTACTTCTATTTAACATCTCTTATACAAGAATATGGATCCCATATGCCCAGTGTTTTGTTGGTTTGATTTTGGTTGTCAGGGGATTTTTCCACATTTTTTTCTGGTCTCTCTGAGTCAAAGGTTTGCTCTGGTCTTTGACCGTCTTCCTGGCAGCCTCTGTGCATATAGCAGGGACATTTCCAGACTCCGTTGTGTTGGGGAGACCTATTTCCCCCTCCACTTCCTCAGCAGACTTCCTTTCACCTCCTTGTTACGGAGAGTGTAGATGAAGGGGTTCAGGGCCGGCGTCACCACCGTGTTGAGGATGTGGACCGCTTTGGTCAGATCCAGGGCATCTGTGATGGAGGTCCGGATGTGAAGGAAGGTGGTGGATCCGTACCAGATCAGCACCACGGTGAGGTGGGAGGAGCAGGTAGAGAAGGCTCTGCTGCGGCCGCTGGCTGAGGGGATTCTGAGGATGGTGCTGATGATGTAGACGTAGGAAGTCAGCGTGACGAGGCACGAGCTCAGGATGACCATGGACGCAATCACGAAGGCCACGCGCTGCACCACCTGCGTGCTGCTGCAGGCTAGGGCGATCCAGGGTGCAATGTCGCAAAAGAAGTGGTTAATGGCACGCGGGCCGCAGAAGGACAGGCCAGTGATGAGGGCCGTGGGAACGGCAATGGCCAGGAAACCGCAGGCCCAGGAGCCCAGCGCCAGCTGCACACACAGCAGGCTGCTCATGATGGCCCCATAGTGCAGAGGGTAGCAGATGGCAAGGTAGCGGTCATAGGCCATGGCTGCCAGCAGGAAGTACTCTGTGCAGCCCAAGGAGAATACCAGGTACAGCTGCAAGAGGCAGCCCAAGAATGATATTGCCTGGTCCCTCCTCAGCAGGACAGCCAGGGCTTTGGGGACCGCAGCTGTGGTGTACCAGATCTCTAAGAAAGAGAGGTTGCTCAGGAAGAAGTACATGGGGGTGCGGAGCTGGGGGGAGCCGCACACCAGGAGCAGGATGGCCACGTTGCCGCCCACCGTGAGGAGATACATCAGCAGGAACAACACAAACAGCGAGAGCTGCAGGGCCTGGGACCCAGGGAAGCCCAGCAGGACAAAGTCCTGGGACAGGCTCTCATTGCCCTGGGACATGGGCTTGTGTCTTAGTTTTCACTCCTTGCTGGGACAAGTACTCGACACTCAAAACGAAGGAAGGAAAGTTTATTTGGCTCACAGAGTGTGGAGGTCTTAGTTCATACTCCGCGGGCTCCAAGGTGGCAGAAAACGATGAAGAGCGCAGCAGGAGCAGCAGCTGTGGCATCCATGAAGCCTCTCCCAGATTCTGTGCCGGCGCAGAGCTCCTCCGAAGTGGCCTGGCTGCGAAGATCAAGCTTCTCCAAAGAGGAGGACTTCTCCGAGGAAGCGGGGCAGGGCTGGGCCAGGCGGCAAGCAGCCAGGGCAGGGCGCTGCGCCCCCTCCGAGGTCTTCCTCAACTCTTTTTATACTCTTCTTTGTGCTGAGTCACTCTGGGGTGGCCCATCTGGCCCTAGAGTGGAACCAGTCACATCCCAGGTCAGGCCCTCCGCACCCTGCAGGAAGGGGCCTCCAGAGCCGGAACCAGCAGAGCTCATCCAGTCAAGCTTCCTCAAGTTGACACAACGTATCAGCTACCACAGGGTGGTCTGTAACCAGCACATAGTGGCCTCCACCAAGGCCCTGGAGCAGGGACAGAGGCCCAAGAGGATGGGCGCGTGTATCCATCAATGCTTGGCAGTTGTTCGGCGCCTGCTCCGGGCAGGGAGCCAGGCGCAGGCGGTGTCAGTCATCTTCATAATCACTGCAGTGCACTTATTTCAGCAGCCTAACGTGCAAGATATGGCAGTGAGCACTGACGTTAGCGTTATCCATCTGGCACGGGGCTCAGCCCAGCCTCGCTGTCTCCTTCCCCTCCACCCACCGCAGTGGCTCGGCCCAGGGTCACAGCCACGCCCCCAGGAGGCTCAGCACTTCCTAGGGGCTAAGTTCGTGATTTCTACCTCCAGTCTCTGCATAGCTCTTGAAGGAAAACAGGCAAATTCTTCTTTGTTTGGAAATAGGCAGATTTCCAGCCAATGGATCCGTGAGAAGAAGAGAAAGACTTTTTCCCTGTAATGGGAATGGCACCTAGGTTACAAATTATGCTAATGAGAAAATAAATTGCCTCAGGTATTGCAGGTGACATACAACAGTAAGAAATACGAACAGAAAATGCTCTTATGCAAACATTGCCCACTCGTGGCTTTCCCAAAGTCCTTCAAGTTAGGATGGTAGGACATCTGCGGTACCCAGAAGGAGGAACCTAACCTGTTTCCTCTTTCAAATACCAGCAGCCAAAGAATGCTATGCAAGTACGACCTCATCCCGGCAGCAGCAGCCCTGGGCTCCGCACACAAGTCCCCTCATGTGTGACCCTGGCGTGCATGGGCTTCTGTGCCGAGGGCACGAGAAAGCTGCGGAAGCAGCCAGTCATGCTCAGGCCTTCCCTGGAGAGCTTAGGCGACGCTCGTCGCTCAGTATCCAGAGAGAACTGTCGCCCGGAGACACCAGGAGCGCTGGCAGCGGGCCTTGCTGTAGCGGCTGCCCCAGAACCGCTTCTGCGGGGGTGTTCCTGGGAGTCCACCGCAGGCAGATGTTGTGGCCTTCCATGCGCAAGGCCCCTGTCTCAGAACCTGTGCTTGGCACGAGTGTGCTTTGCTGTTCTCTAGCTTGCCTGTTCCGTGATGTGCGGGCCGGCCGTGGACCCTGGCAGTGTCCCCTGCTTGTTTTCCCCCGCAGGAGCTGCGATGTGACTGCTGATTTGCGCTGAGTAGCCTGGTGCTAGCTGTCAGCCAGTCCTCACAGGGACCCTGCTAACTTGACAGACGAGGAGCCTGAAGCAAGAAGCCAAGAAGTGCCCCCGGGTGGAGCTGTGACGCCGGCCCTGCACGGCCTGGCCCACCGCCCTCCTCTGCGACCGGGTGCCGGGGGCTATAGCTGGGCTGATAACAACCCTTCTCTTCCTGTTTGGCTACCTCGCTCCGCTCGGTGGGTTCTGCTGCCTGCACTCGTTGGGCTTCGATGGACTCAGTCTTCTGGAGTCTTTGGACCTCCTCTTGCTTCCTCAGGGCCCAAAGCAGGCTATTTTAATTTACATTCAAAAAGAAATCCCTGGTCAGAGCAATGTTAAAATCCCCCAGTGTGAAGTGATTCTTTTTCTAACTTTTATGAGCAATGTGAGTGAAATCATTATATTTACCGTTTTCCATTTTCAAAATTTAAAATACAAGTTGAGTGACTAAAAATTAGAGAATAAATAGAATATTTACCACCTTTAAGTAAATGGTATTTATGTATTTTATTTTCTGGGCTTCCCAGGTCTTATAAACTGACAGTTGTGTGAAGTGTGTGATGACCGTGGCTCTGGCCTTAGAGCTGGTATGTGTTGCTCTATGCCTGCAGGGGTGACATCTCTCTGTAGACACACAAGCCAAGCTGGCTGGTGTCTTTCTACACTAGAAGATCTGTCTCCAGGCTCACTGCAGTGTGGCACTTCGTGATAAGTGAACGAGCTTGGGGGTGCAGCTTGAGCTCTTGCCTGTAAAAGGCTCCCGGGCTCTGCTGTATTCAGTGGTGCCAATCTGATGGGTGAGTGAGTCTAAAAGGCATTGCTTGATTTGAAAGCCGAAGAAGCCAGAGAAAGGAGAATTTGATTCAGCCACTTTCAATAAGTCACCACTTGACCTGTACTTAACGAAAGACATCTCTTTTATGAAAGTAGTTTGGGTCTTAATCCATTTAACTTACTATATAAGTTAAATTTCTTTATTTTTTAAAGATGGTAAAAAATAGTAAAAAGAAAACATTGCAAGTGATATGGAATCTCACTGAGAAAGAGGATAGGAATTCTACAATGCTTGTGATATTGCACAGTGTTGTCTTCAAATTAGTTGTTCTGCTGATCACATATGAGCAGGGAAAACTGGCCAGAAATTGTTTAAAAAAATGAAAAGGTGATAAAGATCAAGCAAACACGTCTTAACTGCTTCTTTCAACATTGATCTGTTACATTTCTTATAGGCAGTATTTTTGAATCCTAAGTACATACCATTGGTTACATAGAAATAACAGTGCTGTGTCAAAATAACTGGAACAGCGCCTGTGGAACAGGTAGCTTGTGGCAGTGGTCAAGCAGTCCCGTGGACCCAGGACGTGTGCTGGATGGTCAGCTGGCTGCTCTACCATGGGGACGCAGGGGCTACTTTGTGCTTACCGAGTTCTTTCTGCCCCAAGAGCCCCAACCTCTGTCTCTCCTTTCTTCTCTGTTCACTCCCGACTGTCTTCATTTAAATTACTCTGCTTTGACAGGTATTCCCTTCCTCTCCGCCCGCCGGGGTTGCCTCATCACTCACTGAAAGGGTCGCCTTCGCACTCCTTGTCCTCCCAGGTCTGTGCACCTCCCTGTGTCTCCTCTGCTTCCTGTCTGCCTTTGCTGGCTGGTCCTGTGTGACTGGTCACATCCCTCCTCCCCGTTGGCACCTTGAGTCTTCTGCCTTTGGCCACCATGAACTTCATGCTCAAAACAACGCGCCGTTAAGTTCCTGCTTTGCCACAGTGGGTCCTCTGGGCAAGGCTAATTTTCTCTCTGGGGCACTTAGGGCTAATTAAAAAGACATGATCTTTTGCTAATTTTAGCTAAATGTGTGGTTTCAGAATGTTTTGCATCACTTGTTTTAAATAACTAAATTATGAAGTTACTGGAGTATGAGAAATGTATTTCTTTGCTTTCATATTTATTAACCATTTATAAACATTACAAAAGTGGGAAAGGGTTTTATACTAGAGTGAACAGTACTGCTGAAAGGGTCACAATACGTAAGAAATCTAAGAAACTCATAAGATCAAAAGTGGGGGAATTCATGCTGTGACACTGGTACAGCGTGTGGCGCTTGTGCGTGAGTTCCTGGGTTCAATCCCAGCACTGCCCTGAAATATACCAAAAACAAAAGGTTTAAGAGTAGAAGATGAATTAGCAAAGCATCTTGTTCACAAATTGACCAAAAGCATGAAAATATGTCACAGTGTATTTTCCAGTGTTACAGTTTTGAGATGTTTTATAACTGAAATAAAATTGAATATTTATCACTGAGGAAACTCAAAACAATATTGTGGAGTGATTTAACCCCTAGTAACAACTTGGTCCCCATAAGGATGGCAATGGCTGGGCACAGTAGAAAAGGTGGCCATAGCCTGGTTATGACATGTGTTCCATCCCACTTTACAAATGTCTGCTATGCCGCTTCCAAATGTGTG
>PVJA010024874.1:0-31391 GCA_004027025.1 Myocastor coypus
AAAAAAAAAAAAAAATGCGATTTGAGAAACTGACTTCACCATATATAAATATAACAAAACAGCAAATACAATAGTAAATCAGACATAAATATAACAGTTTTATAAAACTATACCCTCTCTAAAAAGTAACAGCAAGCCAGGTTTGGTGGCATATGATTATAAACCCAGCACTCTGGGAGGCTGATGCAGAGGAAATGCAAGTTCAAGCCCACTCAGGACAATTTAGTGAGATCTTGTCTCAAAAGAAAAAAATAGGGCTGAGGATGGAGTTTATTGAAAAGACTTGGGTTCAATCCCCCAGAATAGGGGCAGGTGTGGGGGTGAGTTTAGAGGGTGAAGGGGAAGAGGTGGGTGGGGTGCACAACAAAATGCTGATTTCTTTTCAACCAGGACATTTAACATAACAAATGAAGAAGAGAATCCTTTTCCACAATTGAAGTCAAAATCCTGAAAGCATGCTGTATATAGGGTATCTATTTACTAATTCTTCATTTCCATGTTTATAGGATTCTAGGTAACATGTTGATGGCCAAATCTTTTTACCAGTGAAGAAAAAATGCACATAGTGCACAATATCTATATTGTTATAGAGTGGTCTCGTTGCTTACTATAATAAGCAATCTGCCTCATTATTAAGCCATCTCTTCTAATAATTTTTATCAACATATATGCAATGTATAAAGGTCCAAGTAGGGCTAATGATAGAAATCACAATTACACACAAAGGACAAATTGTTCTTAGTACTTATTCCCCAAATGTCATTTAAGATAGCCATGATTCAAAGGTAAGATGGTACATACCTATAACCCCAGTTGCTTGGGAGGCTGAAGCAGGCAGATTAAAAAAGTTCAAGGCCTAAGTGAGAAATGTACTGAGGCTGTTTCAAAAAATGAAATGAAATGAAATGAAATGAAATGAAATGAAATTAAATTAAATTAAATTAAATTAAATGAGCTGGAAACAGGCAGTGGTAGGGTACCTCTGGGTTCAAACCATAGCATGAAGGGGGAGAGGGCAGGGTACTTGTAATTTTTCCTTGTTAATCCATAAACGAGCTCAGGTTAGGTCTGAAACTCTCATAACAGTATAGTATGTTGTGTGACACCCAACCACAGAGCTTGGTGCAAAGTGAAATTTCTCTTTGTTCTAGATACTGGAACCTTCATCTCCTATCACATCACCCAAAGATGACTCAGGCAGCTATTGATGGGGATCTGGGTCTTTGGATGCTTTTACAGATGAACACAGATTCCTTCCAGTCTCAGGGATAGGAAAGGGTAATTGTAAATGGCATTTAAACAGGAGTGTTAAATAAAAAATATCTTTCTATACAACAGCAGACAGTAAGTCCTGGCAATTTCTCGAAAGATTTTAGTTCACAGATTTGAGAAAATTCCATTAGCTTTAATTATTTATCAGCAGTCAATTTAGATTACTGTTCTTGACCTATTTTCATAGTGTATGGGCCACCCAGCAATAGAATAAATGAATAGTCTTTTTTCTGCAATGGTTGATTTTCTAAAATAATAGAAATCTAGTTTAAAGAAGGAATGAAACCCCAAACATGTAATTATGATAGTATAGACCTTGCCATACTGCCTTTATAGTGGGATAAAATGCCCATCTTTGTAAGTTTTTTGGTTATTAAATAAGATTATCTTGAAAGGGATAAACTCACTCATGCTATAATTTCTTCCCATTTAAATTTCTTTGTTCCATTTAAAACATGTTTTGTGTCCTGGCAGAAAGTCTCTAATGCTGATAGATGTGCCTTTAGCACTGTCCTAATAAAGCTGTGCAATGGGAGCTGAGTTTTGTGGAACCAGAGGATGGTGGGAGAAGATCCCAGGCATGTACAATGTCTAACTGTGGTGAGAGGGCCACCAAGGGGCACCAAGAACAGAGGTTCTGGGATCCCAAGTAAGAGTCAGCTTGGAGGATCCACTGGCTGGTGAATGAATAGGTAACAAAGAGCAAATCTTCCTACAATGGGCACCAAGTTTACCCTTCCTGAGAAGGGGACCAAAGAAGAGATGGGCCTTAAGGGTGCTTTTCTACACTGGGACTATGAAACCAACCAGGAAGTGTGGCTCCTACTGTCCCACACATACCCACTACATAATTTATTTGAGAACCAAGGCCCTGTGCACATTCAGACAAATGGCTATATAAAATTAGAATACAGAGTAACCTCTCTGCTTCGTACTTTTACTTCTAGGAAACTATCCACGGGAATAACTAGAGATGGAGGCAGTGATTTATATGTGAGAATGTTCAGCATGTTTAAGATAGAGAAAAATCAGAATCAATGTAGATATCAAGAGAGGACTACTACTCAAGAAATTCTAGTAAGGTAATACAATGACATACTAGGTAGTTAGTGAAATTGTTTTTCATAGCTTCAGTAACACTGGTATAATGCAAGAGCTCTTACCATTGTAAGCAAAGTCAGCAGGTTCCTCTATCTTTTGGGCTTCTACCCAGTGTGGTGGTAAGCTACACAACAAATCAATACCCACAGAAATGCTAAACTGCACTGATTCCACCAAGAGGAGGCAGGTCTATCCTGGGCACAAGGATGGGGCACCTGAACCATACCTGGAGGATGAATTAGATAGAGAAGGTAGCACAAAATGCAAAGCACACACTATGTTTGCAATCCAACCTCAAAGCTATGACTAAAACATACATACAGAAATTGAGCAACTCTAATCTAAATATCTAAACTCTAAAGTATTCCCAAATCTAGAACTTTTGAACACGGCACATTTTGAATTTCAAATTAGGTATTTTAACAGGCAAAATCTGTGTAAAACTTCAAATACGAAAAATTTTGAAATCTAAACAACTTCAACTTTTTGTATAAGGTATGCTTACCCTGTATGTGGTACTGTAATGAATGACAAGAACATTAGGGTTAAATAATACAAGTGGATAACATTATGGCTTTTTCCTCCACTTCTTTGTCTTTAAATAAAATATATTCTTTTAACATCAAAAGCTAAAAATTAAGGAGCTGTGAGATAGCTTAGTGGACTAAGTTTGATCCCCAGCCCCCATGCTGCCTGGTCCCATGCCTGGGGCACACTGAATCAGCAACCAAGTCTGGGCATAGTGGTGCATGCCTGTAATTCCAGCGCTGGGGAGGCTGAAAACAAGAGGATCACTACAAGTCCAAGCTGGATAGTGAGACTCTGTACTAAATACATAAGTGGGGAGAAAAGCCTGTAAAAATTAAGAATGGGGATCAAATGATACTCATAAAAAGACTTTTTAATGTTTAGAGAACAACTGAGTTATCTGCCAGGCAATTGCCCAATGATGTAATCTCCAGGCACTGGCATCCACATAACTGACGAGAGCATTACTCTGTGTGCAGTCCACAAAGAAAGTAATACTAGGCCTGCTAACATGCAGCTAACCAATATATACTTTTCCAAGGGAGAGTTATTTTATAAGTATGACAAGATATCAACAGAAAATCTACTAGTCCATCATATGGTCTACATTTTCCTCACTTACATGAAATACTATAGCTGGTTTTGGCGGGCATGCCACAAAATAATTTATAGAGCATAATCCTAACTTGTTTTAAAATATGTAATGCTGGGGATATGGCTGCCTTGGAGAGTGCTTGCAGAGCTTGTACAAAAGCCCTGGGTTCAATCCCCAGCATGGGAAAAGAAATGTAGAATTTATGAATAAAAGAAAAAAGATGAGACAGAGCTAAAGCAACATGCTAGCCTTTATGTCTAGGGCTGCAGATCATTTATTACCTTCTCTATAGCATGTACTTTATGTGATATGCAAATTTCCATAATGAACATTTACACTTTTTATCATCAGACAACCAACTCACAGATCTCAGGGAATGCTGAGACTTAAAATCTCATCTCAAACCAACACCTAAGAGGCAGTGATGGTCCCCACATAGGTCTCTTCAGTTGCTGCACAGAAGATGTCGGTACTTGGGTAGGCAAATCATGCAATAGGAACAGATCACACAAGGAGATATGTAACACCTAAAATCAGATCTTAAACTCACTTCTGCTTAGCTTGGTCTCAGTTTCCTTTGTCTTACTTTTCAAGTTCATCTTCATTTGTGTGCAACTAGCTTAAAACTAAACACACAGAAAAGGTATACATTTGTCTTAGTTTCATCATCAGCACATATTGTCTATTAATATTTACTAGCTTCACAGAGCTGCCCACAGGAATAATTAATAATAAATGATGGATAAATCTACGTGCAGATACAAAGCACACTGCCAATGTTCTCTCAAGATGCCCACTTATGTGCATACATAGATAAGAGGCAGGATTTACAGGGGGTACCTGCAGCCAGAAAGTTCAGGGCCCTGATGGTATTTTCTTTTCTTCTAAAAAACATCATAGAGCCAATGCCATAAGAATCATTCACTGATAGATTTATTTCATACAGATTATCTAAGAAATAGATGAGACTAAATCAGCTTTTATCTTTAACAATGCTCAGAGGCCTCCTACTGAGCTACTTCTACCTAGCAAGTAAAGAGAAAGACAGGGTTCCAGAAAAAGACATTCTGATCCTAGTCTGTATCAGCTCCATGAAAGCAGACAGGAAGGGAACTCAGCTTCATCCCACCAAAAAGCCACCTACCTAAGAAGTTCCCTGGTAGTTACAGTGTTTGCCAACAACTTCCAGTATTCAACGATCAGAAAGCTGAGGTTTATGATGCCAGGCACAGGCAGGAAGAAATAGTGCATTCTAGAGCACATCAATCACGTTCAAGGTCCAAAAAATTTCAGATTCATTGACTTTTCACTTTTGTTAATTTGTGAAGCTCAGAGAGTATAGTCCATCCTTTGGTACTGGCAAAAGGTTGGTTCCAGCCCCTAAACCCAACCATGCTAATAACGGAATCCTTGTATGCTAAAAGTCCCTTATAAAAAGTAGCATAGTATATATATAGAAATCCCTGTAAATTCCTCCATATAATTTAAATCATCTCTAAATGACTTAAATACTTGATACATTGTAAAGGCTATGTAAGTAGTTATCATGCATTATTTATGAAATAATAACAAGAACACAGCTTGGACATATTCTGCACAGATGTATTTTTCCCAAAAAATATTTTCAACCCAGAGTTGAATTTATGGATACAGAACTGGTGTGTATGAGGGCAACTACACAGAACCCTCACAGAGCAATAAGACAATTTTAATTCTCCAACAGAAGAAAGCTTTGTGTTTTCAACTCTTTTTTGGGAGTATCCTACCTCAAGTCACCTTGAGCTCAAGTTCACTCATTACCATCTGTATCTTCTTTCCCAGTTTCTTATTCCCCCTTTGCATATACATGCCAGGGACCAGAATGGCTGAAGACCATTATGACATGAAGACATAGATCAGAAGCTTCTAGACTTAAAAGAAAAATAGGACTGGGTGCTTCTCCATCACTCTATCCCTGGAAATGGAGTCACAAATTAGACCCAAGATCCAAACCACAAAAATAAGGAAGAGTCTATGTAGAAATGCATCTGCCAGACAGACCACAATCCTTCTAGCAGGGGAGGACAGTGACTAGCCACTTAGAATATATAATCCCAGGTCAACACAATGCTCAGAGAATTATATACTTGGGTGGGGGAAAAATGGCTTGAAAATACTTTAAAAATTCTTCATGAAATCTTTCTCAGGCTTGTTACCAATCCAGCCCTGGGATTTTCTTTTGAATACACAGAATGACTTCTTCTTAGTCAAATGATTTAGGAAAGAAATACAGCTGAAGACATTCTATATCTCTTGGCTGGAACCACTGGCCCTGCCAGATGAATCATAGCGAAGTCCATAAATGTCGAGAGCATTTGCCCAGACTTTTCTTTTATGACCATACATGGAAAATATAGATCTACTTATCTGTAAGCATCATGACTTTAGCTTTAGCAATTTTCATACATTACCTTTCTTGAAAACTTCTTTTGACCTACAACTCAGACACACAAGTGAATGCACCCAAGGACAGTTCTGATATTCGTAAGCCCAAGCAGGGTGTGGTATGACAGCAGAATGTTTACTTTGGTTAGGTATCTGAGGTAGGTCAAAGTCCTGAGCTATTTATGACAATTTCTATAGCATTTTACCTGAACAAGTTTCTTCCTTGAAGGACTGTTTTTTATCACCTCCTTGGGATTGGCTAAAAAAAAAAAAAACCTAGTTGACACTGATCATTTTCAATATATTTTTCAAGGAGACAAATGAGAGAGGGAGAGGGAGAAGGGGAGGGGGAGGGCGAGGGCAAGGGGGAGGGGAGGGGAAGGGGACAGAGACAGAGAGAGAGAGAGAGAGAGAGAGAGAGATAGAGAGAGAGAGAGAGAGAGATACTTTTAGGTATCTAAAAGCTGGTAGCTAGTCAGGTTCTTGATGGACTAAGATACAGTTTAAGAATTCTTGGGATCATTATTACATTCTTTCATTAATTCATTCAATAAATTTATATTGAGGGTGAAGCTAAGTTTCAGTCTTATCTTGCCTGGCACCAGAACATAGAATACATATGGACATGTATGTGATGGAAGAAGCTAGCTCTCTTGATGACCCCAAGCTGTACTACATGGGAGTCCAGCCAAACTAGTTATCAATCTATCTTCTGCCTTTATTTTCATATCCTCCCATATGACACATGCAAAATCTTCAACTACAACCTTTAAAAGATAAATGAAGAACATTGGCTCTACGCTAAGTATATAGTACAAACATTCAGCCTAGAAGTAAACCCACATGTATGCACAACTTAGGAGATAAAATTCCATTGGGGTCTTCCTGAGACTATAAAAATGAACTCTGTTGGCAATGTCCACACATATGGTACACTGGTGGAAAGCCTGTTTATAAAAGTAAATGATATACTATCAGCAAGCTATATTGACAAACATAATCTGGTAAAATTATTTTAGAATACCCTTAGATGAGTTCTTTCTATAGTGCAAAATTATCTGGCCCAGGGCTAGAAGGGGGCATGTATACACAAACATACATAAACATGTATATATACACATATATAAATAAAAATTAGTGTAGGCAAAACAATGACCCTTTTAACAAATGAGTGGAGTGAATCTCAGTGTCCTACCCTGTGAGGTGCCAACTCCACCTGGCAATTCTTTTAGACAGAGGGAGTTAATAACAATAAAATGCAAGAGGCCATCTCTGTCTTCAAAATCCTATCACCAGCCTAAGAGAATAGCAAACCAGGAATGTATTACTGGGTAGTGTTGGAAAATGGCTTTAGGGGAAGAAAATGACAAAATCAGAATATCCCTTTCTCCTTTACAAAATGATGCACTGCCCTCCCTCTTAAAATCTGGCAGGGATGCATGACAGGAGAGGGGCAGCTCAGGTATGCTACAAGATGATATACCCAGAGAGGACTTCTAAACAGAATGACCATGGCTATACTTTGAGGAATCATGTCTATAGTACATTATAAACAGAAAGATGTGTTGGAGTGGTCCTTAGGTTACCACCTAACTGCCCTGTGGGCTCCACCAGGAATACACATCTTCACCATGTTAATCTTCCTGGTGGATAGCTTGCATGCCAACAAACACACAGAGACTTTCAATACTTGCACAAATAAATGTGTAGATAGCTCCATCTCTACCTGTTTCCCTCTTCTTCCTACAGTTAGCATATATACATGTAAGATACAAACAACACCTGTGTATGGTCTGCTACAAAACGTGTATTTAGGGCACATGCCTATAATTCCAGCACCCTGGGAGGCTGAGGCAGGAGGATCAGAAGTTGGATCTCAGCGTGGGCAACCCAGCAACTTAGTGAGACCCTGTCTCAAAATTAAAAGAGGTGGGGATGTAGCTTAGTGAGAAGGCCCTGGGTTCAATCTCTAGTACTGGGAGTACATGGGATGGGACTACACACTGTTCACACATCCTACAAATCTAACTTTCCTATGCAGGCACACAAACAAGTCATTCTTATAGAGGAATCCAAGATGACCTGAATTTGAATCATACCTCTGTTTGGCAGCTGTGAGAATTTAGGTTGCTTAATACACTTTTGCCTTTTTTGGACCTTTTTGTCTTTTTTCTCTCCTTGTAGGACCAATGCCACTTGCCCTATCAGGTGCTTCTCTGATGAGACTTAATGTACACATGAACACTGTGGACAGCACATAAACAGTTTAGAATGAATACAAGAACAGGACAGGTGCTCAGTGTAGCTGCTATGATAACAGTGATGTTAACAATGACATTACTCCTTTCCTACAAGTACACCACTCAGACTGCTCTAACCTTGAAAGTCTTCTACCTGGCCTGCACAGTACCATTAAGAGCTTTTCCAGGGGCCTGGTGGGATGGTTCAGTGGTCTAAAGTGCCTGTTTGGGAAAGCTTGGGCGGCTTCAGGGACCGCGGTTCGATCCCCAGCACCACATGCTGCGCCAGCCCTGCCCTTGGGGTGGGCTGAGTGGCCATAAAAATGAGTGAATAAACAAACAAAGGTTCTGAAACAAGAAAAAACTAAATAAATAAAATTAAAAAATTCTTTAAAAAAAGAGCTTTTCCAGGGGTCTGACTCTGATCGACTAGAGATTTTCTAAGCTAGGATCCAGGTCAGCCTTCCCAGGAGTTCTCTCCACGGCCTGGTCCTGCCCTTGTACCCTCTAAGTACAGCTGACTTCTGAGCCGCCAGCAGACCCCTGTAACCCAGCTCCTTTAAATTCCACTTTGCTGGTCCTTTGGCTGCCAATTGTAAAAAGGGCTTTTCACAGAACTTTTCAGAGGTGATCGTCTATGTTAGTCTATAACTAGGGAAGGCATATTCTAATCCCATTGGTGACCCTGAGCTTGAAGACCTGCCTTTTCCTTCTGGCTGAGACACATTGACTCCAAATGCCTATCCCACTGCTCATGGGTGCCTATCAGGGAATTGGATACTGGTGGCAAGGAAGCCACTCACCTCACTTCTGCTCTCTGAGAAGTCTCTTGCCTTCAGGCTGGAGCACGGAGACCTTTTATGTTTGGGCTCCCACATGTACTGGAGATGCTGTCTATGTGTTTTAACACGTACCATACAGAGATTAAGTTAAGGGTAGTATGCTATCCACCAACGCTCACTGAAATGACGCCTGCTAATCTTTTAAATGGCAAGAACATTATGCAACACAAAAGGAATCTTAGTAATTCTAAAGCTTTTATTCAACAGAGTAAGTTTAAATTCACAGAAACACATACTACAGATAAAGAAGTCCAATGCAGTTGGCCAGTTACTGTCCCTACCCTGCTTGGGGAACAAAGAACCCTTTGGAAGGAAGAAGGCATAGAGGATGGAGCCAGTTTGTACACCTCACATTGGTACACAGAAGCTCAGCTGCTTCCTGGATGAACAGATTGACTTCTTCAGCCTCCTGAGAACTAATTCCTCAGGGAACCTTTCTGTAGCACACAAATGAGGGTACTGTCTAGGTCAGTGTGCCCAGCCTGGGTGATAGGTGAGTGCTGGCCATATACTGCAAGAAGTCTCAGAGCACCATCCCTATGGTTGGTATCACATTTAGGAGTGCAGATTTATCTCACCAGGTATGAGGGATATCAGGGTTCTGGAAGATTGTACTGTTTGCCTGAGGCCACTTGGCTGTATCAACTGAGGGCTTGCTGGCACCAATGCTGCTACACCATGCTGTCTCCTACACTGCATTCCCTTTGGGAGTGCCATAGCTAGCAGACTAGGCCAACCTTGAGTGCTCTGATTCAAGCTAAGCACTGGAACCTACCTGAGCATGTGTGTCACTCTGTTCTTTTTTTTTTTTTTTTGTCTTTTTGAGACAGGGTCTCACTATGCAGTTGAGGCTGGCCTTGAGCTCACTTTTGTAGCCCAGGCTGGTCTCGAATTCGCACCAATCCTCCTGCCTCAGCCTCCCGAGTGCTGGGATTACAGGCATGAGCCACCATGCCTGGCTTGCCATGAGACTCTGTCCTATCCCCAGATGGTTGAACCATTCAGAGTGAACTTGAACTATGGGAATAATCTGAAAGAGCTCTTTAGAGCTGTACGCCTGGATCCACCAAGTAATATATAAATTTTGACAAAGGATGGCTATTCCACGTCCAAGTTTGCCAAACTGTATCTTAGTCTCCTTAAACACAACTGGATGATGGGTAAATGTTGAGTCTCTATATGTACATGTCCTATTAAAGGGAAAAGAAGAAAGGACTATGACCCCAGCCATGGAAGTCGAAGCAGAGGAAGAGGGTAGGTCTATCACTCATGGGCTAATTTCAACAGGGACCTAGCAGTGGTCACATTCTGACTGCCTAGAGAGGTAGAGTGGGGAAGAAGCACATGTAAGGTATGATTTGTGTTTGACAGGATAATGAATGATAGGATAAATCTGTCTGAAGAGAGGAGTATTCTGAAAAGAACTCATGGCAATGTATCTTTCAGTGTAAGAAAAAATTTTTATTTAAATGCAAATTGTATTTTGTGATCAGATCCTTGTATGCCATCACCTCAAAGTTCATACAGGGATAATAAAATACACACAGCTAGTGGCATGGAGAGGGATGGAAAATGTTCCTAGAAAAACGTACCAGTCTAACATGACAGGCCAGAAGCACCTGAACTGGGGAAGGTCTGGACCAGGGGGTGAGCAGGGAGGGAAGGCTCTGTAGGACACAGGAAACGGAAGTATCCATGAAGCAAGCTGACACAATCCAGATTCCCCCCTGCCACACTGCCTTTCTATCACTTCACACCTGGCTCCCAGGTACCACTGTGCTCATCAGTGTAGCTACCTTCACAGCAACTTTGGGAGCCTGCAGTGATGCCACTTGACTGCTATAAACTTACTTTTGAGTAGATCTGCTATCCAGGCATGTTACATGTTAACTTCATTATAACATAGCTGCACAGACCTGAACTTTGTGTATTTAAATTAATGATATGATCTGGTTCCCTCACCACCACTAATTCTGGTATCAAATCCATTTTGGTACTTGAAGTTCTGTGATCCCTTTGACCTGAGACTTATGAATAAGACACATTGAAGTGAAGATATGGTATATAGTCATGATTTGAGTAACTGTCTCTTTTGTGGCCAATCTCTATGTTTTTAGAAGCTTACAAAAGCTTTGTCTTTAACTTCTCTGTCATTCATTTTTGTTGTAAACTGTTTGGACAGAGTGAGGAAGTTTCCTTCTATTTCCTAATGCTAAAATTACTACAGTCTTGAGCCAAGCTTTACAAAATAAAACTTCCATGACTTCCAAGGTGAAAGAAGAAGAGGAAAAGCAAGAAAAAGAGCAAGAGGAAGTGGAAGAGGAAGTACAAGGAGGAGGAGCAGGGAGCAGGAGGCGGAGAAGGAAGAAGGAAGAAGAAGAGGAAGAGGAAGAGGAAGAGGAAGCAGCAGCAAGCTGAGGCATATGCAGAGAAAAACTGAATACAAATTGTGAGCCTGAGGGGTTCAGGGCCATGCACATGTGCACATGCATATGGTAGAAAACTTGTGCTTGGTGACACTAGCTGTCTGTGACATAGTGATACTCCAATGACAGTACTATGGGACAGAAGCCTCTGGCAGAAGAACAAATGGGACAAAACCTGGAGGATCTTGACTGACATAGGTGGCACATGACCTACCCCAGGGGTCTGCAAGTCCTGGCTAGCCAGCAGAGTATAGCTAGCTGGTGGTATTTTTATGAGCCATGAGCTAAGAATGGTTTTTGTACTTCTAAATGGTTATAGTTAAAATGGTTATGCAAGTACCTACGTAATATTATGTTTTTGCCTTTGGCTGGGCCGGGCCTAAAATACTTAGTGTCAAGCCCGTTAGGATCTAGTTTGTAGATCTCTTATCTATTCCCTCAATTCTTCCTTTCTGTACTTGTGTCATGCTCCTGAAGTAGGCAGAAGGATAGCTTCAAGAAGAATTCACACAAGGAAATCAGGCTTTGGGGCCCATATATCAGAGCTTGTGTCAGAAGCCATCACTTTCTACATGTGTAACTTGGGCAGGAGTAACCCTCAAGCACTGGTTTTCCCTGGAGGAATGCCTTTAACTTAGCGGTTTACTATAAACATCAAATGAGGTATGGGGCATGAATATATTTACGAAAGCTCAAAAACATTTGGAATGTAAATGTACTCTTCTTACCTGTGGTTGTTTATGAATTGATTTATCATCTCAATCTAAGCTCTTTTCCTTTTTTTTTTTTTTTTTTTTGTCTTTTTGAGACAGGGTCTCGCTATGCAGCTCAGGCTGGCCTTGAGCTCATTTTTGTAGCTCAGGCTAGTCTCGAACTCATACTGATCCTCCTGCCTCAGACCCCCAAGTGCTGGAATTACAGGCGTGCACCACCACACCCAGCTGACTAAGTTCTCTTCCTACACACACTGAAACCTGATGTCTTTTTGAGCTCACACAGTATACCCGGTGGGGTGGGTATAGTGGGAATGTACTCCATTGCCGAAGACACAGTTTGAGCCTCTTCCACTCCATGTGTCCTCTTCCAACACAGGATACAGTTCATCACCAGAGTAAGGTCATCTTCTCTTCCTGGACAGTCATCTGCTCTATCCATGGGCATGGGAGCAGGAGCAGCCCCAACCTCCAGTGCAACCCACTGAAGACAGCTCCCTAGTCCACCTCTTGCCACAGGAAACACCTTTCCAATTGCATCCAGGCAGACAAGAGGAGTAAGCTGCATTTTTAAAGATGCCCAGAATAACTAAACATTCTGTAACATAAAGCAAGCTGGGAACTTGCAGTACTTCAAAGTAAGGGGTGACATCAACTATAGTATGCTCTTCTATACTGGCGCTGAAAACTAAGATTCACTGACATGACATGGTGGACATCCCATTAATCTACTTCACTCACTTCAGCCCACCAAGCAGGCAAATTCACCCCCCTGAACTGGAAAGTTCATGCTGACCTGAGAAAGTAGAGGTGTTAAACTGAGCACTAGAATCCAAAGGACCCAGGCTGTATCCCCTCCAACTCAAGACTATATCCAGATTCCTTCCCATTCCAAGCAATTTCAAAAAGTGAAGCTGTCACCCAGTACCCAATGGGATAGCTTTACAAGTGGTTGAGAAGTGGCTCCCAATAACATGAACCTACTTATGCACCAGGAAATAGAACAGCCCCTTAGCCTTCCTCAGCCTTCTGCAGTTGGGGTCATGTGATAACCCAATGTTGGTGGTCTCAGCTCCAGCAGTGGACTGTGTGGGGTGGGCTAGAGAGGGATAGTCCCCTGCCTATCAAGACTCCTCTTCAGAGGGTCCCTTTGCATGCAACAGAAGTTAAGAATTCCCCTTGGGGGAGTGGCGGGGAAGGCTCCTATCCAAATGGCCAGCAGCAGCTTTCCATTACACAAATACCACACTGGAGGTACAGAATGATAGGTAGCCCAGCACTGACCTTGAATGTGTAAAGCATGCTCCTTTCCAGAGTGGCCTGGAATGAAAATATGCTGAGATGATAAAGTGAACTAGAACCTGATCCAAGATACCCAAGCAGACCTCCTAGCCTTGCTCAGGATCAAGCTGACAGTAGAGTTGAGCTTTTGGGGGACTGTGAGTCAAAAGTACCAAGGGTAGTTGGACAACAGTGCATCTGCTACTGGGCCAGAGGGGATATATCTCTTGGGCCTCTGTTCTGTGCTACTAAGAGCCACATGAGACCTAAAATACCCAATCCCCATAGATAGTACAGGGAATAAAACCTGGCAGAAGACATGGGCTGAGAAGAATTGACTCAAATCTCATTGCCATTGTGAGAGAAGGAAAGATCTGAACTCAGTTCTTCTCCTCTGCCTGGAACTCCAACAGTATGCTACCACTGCAACCACTGGTAGAACATGGGCTTGTTTTACAAAATAGTTCTCTGCATGTCCCTAGTGGAACTGTTATAAATCAATCACATGCTCCTAATCACACAGCTAAAGAATAAGCAGAGATGCCACAAACTTTGGCACCTTGAGCTATAGCAGCTAATTAGCATGTAAGGACTTCAAAGTAGGGCCAGTAGCTGCTGCTCCAGGTAAGCCTCATCAATCTGGCAGGGAGGGAGGGAAAGGAAAGGAGGAAAGGAAAGGAAGAGAGGGAGGAAAAGGAAGGAGGGACTTGATTTTTGCTCAGTATGAACTTACTGAGTGCCCACTATGTGCCCTGGACACACATGGTCAAGAAAATGACCCTGGCCTCTTGAAGCTGAAGTTTTTCAAGGACACATTCAAATCAAGACAATAGTACAACATGGAAGAGACAGAATAAGAGTGTGTGTGAGACACACAGAAGAGGGCAGGCCTCACGATACCTGGAAATGCTCCAGGATCTTCATCTGCAATGTCACCTCTGCATTAAACCTACCTATATCCCCAAGCAGAATCCATCGTTTGGCTCTCGTCCCCTCTGCACATAGCACAAACTTCACTCATTGTCCCAAACTATCTGTTTACTGTCTGAGTCTTCTTGGGAGCTTGGCCATGCCAGAATGAGGTTTATATTCCTAGCACAGCTCAGGCCAAATAGGACATAGTTGATACAAATGTTTACCAAATGAATTTAAAGGTGAAGAAGGATCATTTCCACTACCCATCCATATCTCCCATGCACAGCTAAATAAACAAGAACTTCTTAGTTAAAAGACAAGGAACAAACATTAAACATGACTGTGTTGTGTTCAAGACCGAGGAACTGTCAGTCAGCCTGGGTTAATGGAAGCTACTGAGAAGACCCTCAAATAAATTAATTAATGTCATGTGGGGCTTCTCCAGCTTAGATCTAGAGGATGGGTAAACTCAAGCCATTTTTAGAAGGCCTTGAGCTACTTGGTGAATTCCAAGTGAAGAAATGGGGTGCAGGATATTGGGCAACAGCAAATCCTATTTAAAAATATCTTCCTCTAAATGCTAATGCTTACCCAGTCCATCAATATTACAGAGAACGGCACATACCTAAAACAGTTTGTTTTAAAAAACAACAAAACGACAACAAAAAAACCCCAAACGAACAACAAATGTATAAAGGAGAAAATCAGATGTGTGTAAAGCAACATTACACTCTTTGCTGTGGCTCTTACCTGCCTACAGACTGGTTATTTCTTGAATAGTCTACTGCAGGACTTGGGTACTGATTATACAAGAAGGTTCTCAAGTTTTGGAGGACATAGAAGATGTGTTGCTTTTCAGGCATGAAAGTGTTCAAAAGCCATTAGAACTAAAAAATGCTATCCCCAACCCAAGGCAGATGAGGAAGAGGCTTGGATCAAGGGAACACACTGGGAAAACATTTGGAAGTGCTTTTCTTGACAAGTTGCCTACGCCTGAGAGGTTGCCGACAGAGTCCAGTTTCTATTTTAGTGCTAACATTGGGAAATAAGCTTAAGCTGCATGTGTCTTAATTCAGGGCAGCTGCTTTCCCAAACGGCTCAAAGTAGAGACTCTCTAAAAAATCTACATGTACACACATACACATGTGTGCTCTTGCCGCTGACAAAACCAGCAGGCTATAGTTTGGGAGAGTTTCATTTTCTTACTAAGCCTAAAAACCTCAAAATCCATATATGTTTACACCAGATCCAATTCAATATATTTGCCAGTGATCCTAAACTAAACAGCCAGACACTCTGCACAAGGCAGTATAGGCTGCCTGGGGAAAGTTTAATCTTGGAGGCATTTGGGCCACAAGTGGCCCTGCTGTAGATGAAAACATCATATGCTGTCAGGGGGTCTTCCCAGGCAATTTGTCACTGGCCTCAGCAAAGAAGAAACCACTCTCCAACACTTTCTTCGTGAGGTGCTTTCAAGAAGCAGTAGCAATCCTGCTTCCCAGATGTGGCCACCATAAATCAAAGAGAGGTCACTCTACCAGGTTGATATATTTGTGGGTACATTTGCCAGAGGATTGAGCTTTCAAAGTAATCTCCGTGCTCTTTGTCAATAAAGTTCAAATGGTGTGTGCTGTGGCATGGCAGACAGGTGAGGCTGGTATAGAAGACTGGGATTCTGCAGGAGGAGGGAGGTACAGCCAGGTTAATGAATGCTCATCAGGGGCCACCTCTCCACACTTCTCTGGCCTTGGGCAGTCATAGGACTAGCACATGCTCTGGGATGTAGGGTAAGACCAGATCTGGTGGTTGGAGGAGGCACTGGGTCTTTCCTGCCAGGCAGGAGGTAACCTGTGGTGATGAAACAGGGGGCCCAGAGGAAATGCACTTCAAAGTCCAGCTGGGAACCTGGGAGGTCAGCAGCCTCTTTCTCTCTCATGCTCTTGACATAACAACTCCCCTCAGCTAAGAAAGGGAGGAAGAAAGCTGGTGGGAAGAAGTGTACTGGGAAGCAGGCCCTCTACCTTGCCAGTATCTGCCCTTGCACAAGCACTGAGACTGCTTTCCTGCTCCAAAGAGCACCCTTTTTCCAGTTACATGTTTACTTTTAGGAAAGCTGAAGCCATTTCTTCCATTCCTCCTTTCACACTGACATCCTGAACAGAGAACTTGGAAACCTGGCAAGAACACAGGAAGGTATATGCCTTGTGTGGGGATAGACACACTAGGGTTTGGCTACCCTCACCTCCCACCCATCACCCCCATAGGGCAAAAACTGGCTATCTCATCTCTGTGTCTCAGGTAGTACTGTTCTTCAGTCTGTACTGTGGGCCTTGGGTGGTCTTCACTGAGCTTATTAGTACCTGGCGATGTGGCAGGTGCAGTGTTAGGGGAAGAGTGAGGACAGCCCAAGTTGGACTCCAGCTAAAGGTACACAGTTTAAGACAGTGTTTGACTGAGAAAGTGACCACCCCTGGGAAGCATGAATTATTGCCCTGCTAAAGCTGGGAGATTCTGTGAGGGTCAGCTGACTTTGAATTTATGGGCCATGACACACTGATCTGATGTGAACAGATCTGAACAGATCTGATCTGTTCCCTTGCCTAGTATCATCCCGGAGCAGAAGACAGAAGTGTCCACAGTCATTTTCTAGCCCTGTTATACATTGGCTTTCTGTGGGCAACATGGAAGAGTCTTAGTTCTCCCCAGAGGCGGGCAGGCACAGATCACCAGATTTTAAAACCAGCAGATGGCCCACAACTCTGAGAAAATGAATATGAGCTGCCAGGCTTCCTGTAAATAGCTACCAGTAGCTCCAAGTCCCCAAGAGCAGCATCTCTGGGCTTACCAGGTTGTCACTGTCACCTTGCCTAAGGGATATGGTACAGTCCAGCAAATTCTTCCAACATCAGAGGAAGCTTTGTACCAGTCTAATCTCTGACAGCTACCATCTTGAACCATTCTGTTATAGCCTATAGGGTTGTTATTTACATTTGTTTTTCTATTTTATGCTCAAAATTATTTCCAAAGTAAACTGTTAAGGGAAGTTCAGACAATGTGTATTACAAATGACGCTTACTTCAGAGATGTTTGGTTCAGGTTATGCAATGCAAAGGTGTAAAAGCTGAGCAGGTTGGTTGGTCTGTTGTATATGGGCAAGAGATCCATAGAGTTAATACAACAGGATATGTATCTGACATGTGTTCTGGGCTGGGTCACAGTTCCCATGAGTTTAATGTTTTCTTGAGTACATGTAGCAGGAATAAGCAAGCCAGAGTATGTGGAGGGGCCTTTCTATGAAGAAGGTGAGGAGGAGCCTCAAGCAACCCAGGCAAAATGGGGTGGCAGGGAGACCTCAATCCCAAAAGATTTTACGAATCACCTACAATCAGGATGCGAAAGTACCTATGTCTTAAAGTTCTCAAATGCTTTCTAAAGATGAAAGCATTCTTAGATTTGAGGTCATTTGAGGGGCCTGGGGAGATAGTAAGCAAGGGGAAAAGAAAACCTTGTCCAGATTGCTCAGAGGTTAAAAAGCCTGTGCTGGTCACACGGGTGTTTGTGGGGAGAGGGGGGGCTGCTTCTAGGCTACCCAAAGTGTACAGAAGCATAAACAGATGAATTAAAGAGAAAATAACAGCTGTGTTGAGAGGCAATTGCTTCTTTTTCACATCAGTGGTTCTCTGGAACACTATTCAATCTATGGGAGCAGAGGGCTCCCTGGGGTCCTCATAGTCACTCTACAGAATTAGGAATGCTGTCTTTCCCATAAGCCACCTGCATCATCCTGTCTTGTTCAAACTGTCATCCTGAGGTCCATCACTGAAGACAAATCAGAGAATATTGGACAGGCAAGAACTTGGAATCAAATTTTTCTTTTTATAAAGTATAAGCTGAAGACCAGAAAAGTTAATAAGCTCTTTACCAGGCCACTAAGCCATCTACTCCAGAGCTGGTCAGCCTGGCAAAGTGAGTTAAAGCCTTGGAGCCTGGATCTGAAGACTATAGATATTACACATTTGTTATTCTCTACTGCAAACAGAAGTACAGGTGTTTTCTCAGTATGGGATGGTATGGTTCTAGGACCGCTGAAGATAACAACATCTGCAGATGCTGAAGACCCACACGCCAAATGTAGCCCTTGTAACAGTATGGTGTATCATCTTGCAGAAACAACCATGATTGCCACACTTTGTTCACACATATCTAAGCATCTCAGTTCATTTCTGTAACTCAGATAAAAGAAGATCTACTAAGTCAGTAGAAGTTCTCAAATGCCCTCCTGAACAAACATAAATTGTTACAATGGGCAAGTATGTGGTAAAGGGAGTGTTGATCTATTTCCCAGATTACAAACAAAAGGAGCAGTGTGGTTGAAGTTTAAGATAGTGACTTCCTTCCTTCTCTTCCTTGTTTTGGTGCTAGTGATGGAACCCAGGGTTTACACACTGAGTTACATCCCTGCCTTTTTGTATTTCAAAACAGAGCTTTTCTAAGTCGTAAAGTCAGGCTGGGCTTTATTTTGTGATCCTCCTGTCTGGCCCTTTCAGAGTGTTAGAATCATAGCCATCCACCACCACATTCAGCTTAAGGTAGTGACTTTCAAATTTTTTCAGTATTTTTAGCTGTAGAACTACTTTCAAATGAAACTTCACATGGATGAGCAATACTACAGAACAGATAGAAGCAGGGTGACCCTGGCTAAAAGAAAGTTGAGTGGGTTTAAAGAGGTGCCCTCTCCACTTCCTCCTAGCTTCAGGGATGTAGCAGGAAAGCTCTGGCTAGAGGTGCTAGCCTCAAAGTCTCTTTTTTACCTGATCTTAGGTGGGTACAGCCACACAGGCCAAAACTACAAGTGAACTCTACCACTTGACCCAGGCAAATTGTGTCTGGAATAACAAGCAATATGTTTAAAAAAGTAACAAGTAAAAAATCTAATAGATGTATTTCATATCTATGAATTCTAGCACAATTTAGTCCAAAAATACTGATTTTTGCTTGCATTCTATAAAGACACAGGGGTCTTCCCTATACACTGTGTCAACATTCCAGGCACAACATTCCAGCTGGAATTCCAAAACACTTCAACAACCTACCCACAATGGTGGTGAAGAAAGCACATTTTATTTCAAATGGTGTCCATGGTTTGACAACCATCTTCTGTGCTGCATTTTTAATAAAGTGAAAGAGGTTTTGAGTCCTATGAGGCACACAGCAGAAATGTTTCCTTCTGAAACTGGGGGTGCTGCTCAGCCAACTGCATCCAAGGCACAAAGTCACACACATCTCAGGGGAGGTTTATACAGTACTGACTTAGTGAAGATAAAAAACATAGTAGGAAGGAAAAGAATTTCCAAGCCCTCCTGCCTGTGGTCTTCATCCCATTAGCGGGCCACACTGTCCCTGTACACTTCACTACTAAGACATTTTGGTCATGACAAGTGCAACACAGGAGCAATAAAACCAAGTGGAACTTCTTGTTAGTTCGTTCATTGAGATAGTGTCACTATGCATCGTAGGTTGGCTTTGAAATCACAGTGATCCTTCGGCCTCAGCCTGCTGAGTGCTGAGATTAAGGCACAGGCCACCACATTTGACATTACAGCCTCCAAAAGCATGTGGTAATGGATACTACATTTTAAGCACCTTCTACCAGGCTAGTCTATGACATTAGCATGGGCCTTTCTACTGGCCCCCAACATATACACTTAAGTCTGGGCCATAGTAAGCACACTGAATAAGGCACAAACCTGGATAGGTGAACCAATGGGAGTCAGCACACCCATATCTGCCCTCCAGTTTTACCCTTATCCTACTGCAAGAAGGTGGCTATGCACCTTGCCTGTCTTAGCTTCCACCAAACTACAGAGCTGAGCTGCATGGCAACCAAAGTGCCTTTGATCCCTTAAATGCCAAGACCTTTAGTTACAGCTAACATAACCCCATAATGGAATGCTCCAGAAAGAGTCCGAATTCCAGTTCTGAGACCTTCCTGGGAGCTAGGAGATCTTCTTAAAAGTTCTCCACAAAACCTGATACTGGAAACAGAAATGCAAAAACGGGGTCACAAGCCCTCCACTTTTGCTTCTACTACTTAGTGGTCATCATTGATTAGTGTAGTCTAGACTCAACAGAGGGGCCACTGGGCACGGTATATAGAATTGAACACCATCTACAGCCTCTAGCTCTATAGTCAGGTGGGGATCAGAGACCAGGGCCCATGTGCTCCATGTTAAGGCAAAACAGGATAGTATCAGCATGGGGTGGAGGGAAATGGGAGCAAAATGAGGGCCTGGTATGGTTTGTGTCTAGCTGTTCCTCCAAAAGCCTCATGTAGACATGGGGCAGGGACTTACAGAATGTGAGATTAACTCATTGTCCACTGGGATTATGGGTCTTAGTACTGCTGGGATTATGGATGTGAGTACTATACCCAGACTCGGGTGGACAGAGTGAATGTAATATAAGAGAGACAGACTTCCTCTTTGTTGCCATTGTTGCTGCTGCTACTTCTCCATTTTGCTCTTGCTTTGCCACTTCCATGAAAAGGTTGCCCTCTGCCATGTGCTGCTCTGCTCTGCACTGGATGCAGCTGTGGATGGATTGAAACCTCCAGTAATGCTAAATAAACCTTTCCTTCCTTCAATTTAGGTGTCAGGTATTTGTTCCAGCAATGATGAAAGAGTAACTGAGATAGGGTTCTGAGTCTTGAAAGCCAGTGGGAATTGATGGCAGAAAGAGAAGGATGAATAAGTGCCAAAGCTAGCATGAAAAAGTTTTTGCTTCCAGTGGGTACTGTGTCCTAACCAGGGTATGGGACCCTGTCATAAGGATCCTGGGAGTCCAAGTCTAGGTAAAGATGCTTCATACGAAATATCCTAGAAACCAGAAAGATTTCTGGGGACAAAGAATGACCACCGGAAGGATGGACCAGGCTATGTCCCAGAATCAAAGAGGTCACTAGGGATCAGCAAGAGAGGCCAAAGATGGGGAGCCAGCTAGGACTATATGACTGAGAACAAAGGGAAAGAACCAAACAGGAATCCTCTGATTGCCTGAGGCTACTGACATGTCCACAGTGCCAGAATACCATAGAAGATACGTTCCCTGTCCTTAGTTCTATAGAAGACAGATGTGCAATGGGCCATGGAGCCAGTGAGCTTTTAAAGGTCTCCACTGTCATGTGGGATAAATAGGATAAAAGCTCCTAACAGTCAATTTAGCCAACAAATTTTTTAATTAAAACCAAATAAACTTTAAAATGTGACTAATCTGTAATAGATTTCAAAACAAGCATTGTTCCTTGGTCCCCATATCTGCCATGCTCATGAAGTATCTGAGCCCTACTGAGTAGCACCAATGTAAGCCTCTCTAGCTACACCAGCACTTCAGCGAAGGATGAAGAGACCCTAGCTGGTACCTATAATGGGACTAAGCATTGAATTAGGATGAGCTGTGGGCTGGGGGTGAGGCTCAGTGGCAGAGCATCTGCCCAACATGTGTGAACCCCTGGGTTTTATCTCCAGAACTGAAAGAATAAAGGAGGTGTGTGTGTGTGTGTGTGTGTGTGTGTGTGTGTGTGTGTGTGTGTGTGTGTAATGGACAAAGTGGTATGGACATCACCTCTGGCTACAGCACTTCAAGAAGTCTCCAGATGATAGGAAGCTAGGGCTCCACAATATTCAAGAATGAAGAAAACACCCTGCAGGCAGGATGAGTAGGCACAGGAGGGGTAGAAGGGGAAGCCCGGAGACTTAAAAGTTTTATGGAGGTCAGGACGGCAGGTCACAGAGTGAGGTCAGGTCATCATGGCTCTCAGGAAGGAGCAGACTTGTTCTCACATCCACAGTCAGATACTGACAGGAAAGGCTCCAGAGTTAGCTGGTTTCTCGCAGGGACCTTCAGGTCAATTTTCTCTGAGCTTTAATCAATGGCCATGCAGTAGTGGAGTCTGTGCTTGTTTTTTTTTTTAATAATTTTTTATTTTATTTATTTATTTTTTTTCTTGTTTCAGAACCTTTGTTTATTCACTCATTTTTGTGGCTGGCTCAGCCCTCACTGAGGGCAGGGCGGGCGCAGCATGTGGTGCCGGGGATCGAACCGCAGTCCCTGAAGCTGCCCAAGCTTTCCCAAGCAGGGGCTTTAGACCACTGAGCCATCCCGAAGCCGTTTGAAGGTAAGCTCCGGGATAAGGAGCCCAAATCTCTCTGTATCTATCTCTGTCTCCGTCTCTGTCTGTCTCACCCACCACTCCCTTCTTCTCTCTTTTTTTCCCTCTCCTCCCTCCCCCCTTCATTCCCAGCTCTTTGTCACTATGAGACAGGGTCTCAATAAATCAATAAGTTGCTAAGGCCTTAGCTTTCTAGAGTGCTGGGAATCTACACATATACCACATCTAGCTCAGAGGGTTCACCTTTTTTTTTTGAGACAGGGTCTTGTTATGTGGTTCAGGCTGGCCTTGAGCTCACTTTTGTAGCTCAGGCTGGTTTCGAACTCACATGGATCCTCCTGCCTCAGCCTTCCAGGTGCTGGGATTACAGGTATGTGCCACCACACCGGGCTAAAGGGTTCACTTTTATAACATTTTCTTTCCTTAAATGTCTTGAAAAGAAACTTTTTAGTCACAACCAAAAGAATTAGACAAATACTAGATTCAACACTCATCTTAGAGAACTTCCCATCTCCACTGATAAAATGTCACAAAATACTAAGATGTAACATCTGTGTATCATTACCAATTGTCTCCACTGTCACTTGTGAAAAGCCCATTATGTCCTGCCTCTACATGACATCCTTGAGTGATGTGACAGAGACCTTCCTGAAGGCATGCGATATCACCACTTTTATAACTCCTGGCTCATCCCATCTCTACATGCAAGGGGAGGAAGGTGCAAGTCCTCAGAGTCAACACAACAGAGATACCTCAGAGTGGCCCCCATTGTAGGTGCTAGAGAAATCCTTTATCTTTAAAAACTCTAGAAAGATTTCTGCAACCTCAACACACTGTTGTTTAAAGAGCCTGTAAGGGAATTCCCTGAAAACAATGTTAGCAACCAAGATTTATCCATCTCCTTTGCACTTTCTGAACACCTCCTGCATGGCATATTGGACAGAGCCTGGACTCAGCATCATGTTTCATGTTGTTTAATGGTGATTACTTTCCAGATTTTACAAATAAAGAAACAGAGATGGGGAAATTCAGGAAACCTCATTATCTGTCTTGTCCCAAACTCTAACTCTTTTAAGTTTTCGGCTGCAGTGCATCTGCAAAAATAGTAACATGTCTCCATTGCAAATCTTACTGTTCTGGGAGGATGTGAGACATGCAGAATGCCATGTTGGCCCCACCGATGCCACTGAGAGCTTGAACAAAATGCTTCCTTGGACCCAGTTCCTGACATTGGAGCCCCATGCAAGTACTGATGGCTTAAGAAGCCCAGCCTGGCTATATGGTCACATCTCCCCACTTTCAACCTCCCTACAACTGGACCCCTGAGACCCCCCCCCAAGTGCCATGCCAGCAGGAAGCCCCTTCTTGGAGGGGCTACATCTTCCCCTGGTTTGGCAGCAGCAGGTCAGCTCAGAACTGAAGGTGAACACATTGGAAAGCCAAGGCTATAGACTGTATACACACAGCAATTTGTTACTGTGAAAAACCATCTGTTTCTTGGTATTACAATTCTCAGAGGGCAAATTATAGCTAGCGTTCAACATAAAACATCAATTTAAACCATCAACTATTCATAATTTCAATTCTTTATTGGAAACCAAGGACATAAATGTCAAGGAATAAAGCAATATTTCTTTTATTAACTGTTCCATTCATCTGGCTATTAAATAAAACCAGGGCCCCAATAAATGGCAGGAGTCCTTGCCTGACAGCCACAGCAAATAGCTCTATAATTCTCAGAAGCTCTAAAACAACAAAAATGGCATTATATAAAGTTAGAGACTTTAATATATAATAAAATTAAGATTAGTGCAATCTTAATACCTTGGGAGACCTGTGGTGTCCTCGTATTCAAATAGATTTCATCTTACATATTTTCTTTATTTTTAATAGTAATCATTCTGGACAGAGAACATGCTGGATTTATGAGCAGGTTCTGTGGATGCCAACTACCTCCAGCATTTTTCACTGACATCTAGCTTTCCCAAGCTAAGGCCACCTCACTGCAGCTTGCTTGTGCCTATGACAAAGTGATGTCATTTGGGAAGTAAAGCCCTAGGGAGAAATGTGACCTTCAGAACAGCCTAGAAACAGGGTCTTGTTTCTAGCAATAGCCTCCGCATCCTCACCCACCATGCAACTACCCTAAGCATGAGAAAATGAAACCCATACAACTGAAGAGTATATTTATGGTGCCTTTTGTGTACCAGGGCTTAGGCAGAGGATTCCCCTCCCCACCCTTCAATGCTGGGGATTGAACCTAGGACTTTCACACTGAGTTACATGTATCCTGCACCTGTTTTTATTTTTGTTTGAGACAGGGTCTCACTAAGTTGCCAAGCTGTTCACACCGGACTAGAACTTGTGATCCTTCCTGCCTCAGCCTCCCAAGATGCAGGAATTATAGGTTTTGAGAGGGATTATTTTTACATGTAGTTTCACAACTGTAACACAGTATGGGTAGATTTTATAGATTAAAAACAAGATGCAGGGCACATATCCAACACCTTAAACTGTAATGGCTGTGACTGGTACATAAATAATTGTTCACTTTAATCAACTGCAGCAGGCTCAGGGCTTCATAGGGTGGAAGATACAGCTTTTCACCCTCCCATCCCACTAGGGGTGATAGGTGGATGGGAGTGTTACAAAGGCTCCAGGGAGAGAAAACTTCACCAGGGCCATGCAAATACTTGCTACTATGGCTTGAATACCGCCAAATGTCCATGTGTTAACGGTTATGAGGTAAGTGCAGAGTGTGTGTGTGTGTGTGTGTGTGTGTGTGTGTAGCAGGGAATTACAGCAGACAAGAGTGACTGAAGTATCTTCCCCTTTCTCTTTCTGGTTATAAAGTGAACAGTTTTCTCCATCACACAGTCCCACTACGATGCACTGCCCTGCCATTGGACTGGAGCCACTGATTGTGGACTGGGCACTCTGAGACAGTGAGCCAAAATAAACCTTTCCTCCCTCTTAAGTTGATTATCTCAGATACCTGTTCCAGTGCTGGGGAGGTGCCTAAACATTTGCTTTTTGTCCATTTTTCCCCTCAAGGTTTAATTTCTAGGACAGAGGTTGTTGCCCAAAGAATAATGGCTTAAAGGAAGACAACTATAACAACATCTAAGGATTTTTCTGTCAAAAACATTTCCTATCATCCTACATCCTTCACAGAGCTGTTTTCTTTTGGCCATATAATCCTTGACCTCATATCAACAATGCAAATATCCCCAGGTTTTTAAAGAATATTCATGATTTTTGTTGTTAGTGTTCCTATGATGTTCCTCCCTGTTAAAAGGGGCTATCAGGAGCTGCTGGTCCAATGAAGGAACACACTGTTAGACAAGTGCTTTAAATGGGGGTAGAACAATGCTTTTCATAAAATACATGGACCTGCACCTTTGCAGATGCCCTGTTACCACCCAGGTCAGGACTGTCCCTGATGTGCAGGTAAAGAAGTTCAAGAAACTGTGGGACTTTGGTAGGGATGCTGATCTCAGCTCCCGGTATATTGCACTGGGCCATGGTGCCTCAGCGAGAAAAAGGACACAGCCAGGGACCACCCAGCCTTTCTTGCTCACTGAGTTGTCAACTCTCACAACAGTAGAGAATGAGAGAACATAAGGATTAAAGAGTTTATTATTGATATATTATTGTCCAGAGACACACTTTTACTTTTTAGCCAGAAATGCAGAGAGGAACTCTGGCAATCAACAGGGAAGAAAAATACTTGCTAAGATATACTTGAATGACTTCACAGGTTTGCTCTTCTTTGATTTCTTTTTTATTTCAGGCCATCTAGGAGGAGGAGGAGGAGGAAGAAGAGGAGGAGGAGGAGGAGAAGAAGAAGAAGAAACAAAACAGCTATCAAGTGAATTTGTTTCACTTGCTTTTTAAAAAAAATTAAAAAGTTTAAAAATAATAATAAAAAATATTGTGTGTGGACTGGATGTATCAAACCTCTCTGGTTTTGATACAAACTTCAGAATCTCTGCTATTTGTACTCACCATTTAAACCCTTCATCCAAGGCCAGAGAGAGAACTTAGTGGTATAAGTGCCTGCCTGGCAAGTATAGAGTCCTGAGTTCAATCCCTGGTACCTCATCATCATCAATCCTTCAACTGTAATTCTAATAAACACCTATCTACAAAGTGAAACAACTGCACCACTACCACCACCAACACCAGCACCACCTCATGGCTCACAACCAATGTTTGGCCACTAGTTGGTTATTTCATGTGGCCCAGGCTACATTTTATGCTTGGAACTCATTTTCATTATTTATTACATAAACATTTCCATTCCTGCTATGTGCCAGCCATTATACTTCACTCACAAAAGAGAAAGAAAAGAAAGAAATTTTTGCACTGAGTATCTAAAGAGAGGTAATAAATGGTAATTATTTGAGAGGTAATAGATGGGAACTACTGTTAGGGGACAGAAGTTGATGTCAGGAAATGTGAAGTACAGTGGAAAGAGGATGGGTATGTTTGGGGTAAGGAACAAGGATATATTACTGTGTGAAGAAAAGAGGAGGCTTATGCCTGCTCAGCTACCATGTCAAAAAGGAGGATGTTTGTTCAGCTCCCTGGGCCAAATCTACATAATACTGCACTTAATCCTGAAATGTCGAAATGATACATGTAACCTGGTTGCTAAAGAAAACCAAACCTCTAGGGTGCTGAATGCACAGCCTGGACTCAAGACAGTGGGGTGAAACAGTACATGTGCTGTCTCTGGATAAATTTCTACGGACACTGGAAGCTGATAAGTCCAAGTAGATCCACTGGGCCATTGTCAAATTTATGGGATCTGTGGGGGCCCCTTCTGCAGGCTAGGATACAGGGACACAGAAGGACTGACTGGGGTGGAGAATATAAGCATTAGGAACTGACTAAAGCTCTTACCACTGCAGCAACTCTTCATTGGATCTGTAGTAAAGACAAATCAATTTCTAGGCACTGGCTGGGAATGAATCTGCAATTTATTTTCTGCAGTGTCTTTTTGTTTCAGGATACAACTACTATATTGATACCAAATTCTGCAGATGTTCAAATATTTTAAATAAAGTGCTGTCGTGTTTGCATAGACCTCAAGCATAATAAAATCTTTTTTTTCTTTTTTTTTTTGGTCTTTTTGAGACAGGGTCTCACTATGCAGTTCAGGCTGGCCTTGAGCTCACTTTTGTAGCCCAGGCTAGTCTTGGACTCACACCGATCTGATCTTCCTGCCTTAGCCTCCCAAGTGCTGGGATTACAGGTATGCACCACCACACCCAGTGCACATTATATTCTTTTGTAGACTCTAAATCACCTTTAAATGACTAACAATATGTAACACAAGGTAAGCAATATGTAAAGAGTTGTCTGACAGTACAGTATAGGGAACAATATGGAAAAACATCTTTGTACATGTTCAGTACAGGGGTAATTTCTTTGAATACTTTTTAAATTTTTTTTTAATCTAGGAGTTGGATGAATCAGTGGAAGTAGAATGCATGAATGAAGATGGCTGACTATACTGTCATTTTCTACTAAAATGCCAGGTAGGGATTTGGTCTGATTTTTTAACATAAAAGGTGCTTCTTCTGTTAAGGTATTGCTCTAGAGAGACAACATCCCTGCCCTGAGCAGCCCTGTCAGCCATACCACAGTAACATCCAACTTCCTTAGTTTAGGGATATATGAGAACCCTTCTATCTCACAGTTTCCTGGATCATCCTAGGACCTCCACTAGGCCTGCATCCAATCCACACAAAATATTTCTTTTTTTCCTTTCTTTTTTTTTTTTTTTTTTTGCGGGATCGGGGTTCCAACTCACACCTTGCATTTGCCAGGCAGGCACTTGTGCCACGGAGCTATCTCACCAGCCCTCATACAAAATATTTCTGAAGAAAGAGATTAAAAAAAAACCTGAGCCCCAGGAGGGGGACTCCCATTCCGAAACTTATGGATTGATCAAGGGCTACCAGCAGTCAATCCTACTGTTCCTTCTCCTGGGTTATTGTGTGTGTATGTGCCTGGATGTGCATGTTATTGTTGTATCTATGAGGGACATATCTATGTTATATCTATGCCCCTCTCCCTACAAGGGAACCCTCCAACACTATGTTTGATTTAAAATATTATGCTGATAATTAATTAAATGGAGCTGTCATTCAACATCTAACATTTTTCATATTATTTCATTAACTTGGGGTTTTGTCAAAAAGTCAAACTTTTTGTAAGCAGTACAAAATTCAAATATGGCTTCTCTATCTAGTTGTGTATAATGATCTGTTCCAGGTAAGAGGTTGAGAGGTTCCAAGGAGGCCATTATTCTGTCCAGGTGCTTCCTAGGCCCTAAGGAGCTTTTCTTTTAACTCAAATCCATCTCCCAGTCCCAGGAGCTTGCTAGTCTCCTTCCAGTCACCTCCTGAAAAATTCTGAGTAGCAAAAATGTTCTGGGCAAGCTTGCATCTATATGGCTGGTCCAGGAGTCCTGTTCCTCTCCATGTACCTTCTTGGGTAAAGGGGGGAATTAGGTGGCAAAATCAGGCAGTCCCTTGTTAACTGTGACACTATTCAGTATACTGCCTACACAGTAACTAGCCAGTCACCAAATACTTACTGAGTGATTATTTTACCCCAGGCTCCATTTTGGGGGCTAGAAGGATGCTATGAAATGACCATAAAAGATCCCTACATTTATGGGAACAATATCCCCTAAGATGGACAAAGAGAAACCATAGGAAAATGTGTAATAGAAGCACATGGAGACACAGGCAGAGGGAATCACAAGGCACAGAGTGAGGAAAGGGTTGGCCAGATTAAGTGCAAGGAATGGTGGCAGAGCCAAGGAAACTCATTCAGTGAGTGAGGATGGTATGGGCCCTGGAAAACCTAAAAGGTATGCATTGGGAGGTCTAACACATTAGGAGACTATAGGATTGTAACTGCATTAGTTAAAAATATAAAGAATAACAACAACAACAACAACAAAAAACCTCGAGTACTCTTCAGGGTTGAGATAGGAGAATACCAAGTTTTAGCCCAGCCTAGGCAAGCTGTCTCAAAATAAAAATTAAAAGGGAGCTGGGCACACCTGTAATCCTAGCACTGGAAGAGATGATACAGGAGGATCACTGTGAGTTTGAGGCCAGCCTGGGCTACACAGTGAGACGCTATCTCAGGAGGGAGGGAGGGATATCAGGAATGTAGCTTAGTACATAAGTCTTTGGTTTAATTAACATGAAAAACAAAGCAAAACTGAGGTCACTGGGTTAGGAGTGATCACTTAAGCTAGGCCCTGTGGCAGTAGTGGACTGGAGAGAGCAGGGTTGGGGTCTGTCCAGGATGACCACTTACTTGGCGGGGGTGAAGGGGAGTGTGTCAGCCTCAGTGGCCTGTAATAATGTCATATCCTACAGTGATGGAGGTGAATGTGGTGAGGGAAATCAGTGCTTCTGTTTTAAAGCTGTGTGAAGTTTGAGGTACCTCTTGAAGTACAGATGTTGCATACAGCAGATTAATCTTGTTTAGAGATGCTATATTTCTCTTGAGGACATTATAGGTAGAGTGGCTAGGGTCCCCATGGGGACAGTCTAGAGGGATGGGAAACAAGACCTCAGGACTTGTAGGCAGCCAACAGCAGATGTTGTGCTAGGACAGGTCCAGGCTCAGTGGGATACACTTGGAGGGCCTGGCACTGAAAAGAACTAACTGTGCTCTCAGAAGGGAGTGGCCCAGTAAGAGCTCAGTGGTCACTGCCCTAAGTGCCTTCCACACACCCAGCCACTAGCCTCTGCACACAATCGCACTGGAAAGGCAAGGTTTTAACCTCAGAGTCTTAGTTTTCAGAAGAGGCTTTGTTGTCTACGTTAAAATAATGGTGTTTCTTCAACAGATAACTTCCACTTGAACCAGATCATTTTCACAGACTGAGTGGAGCAGAGGAAATAGTAGCAGGCATGGAGACAGGAGGTGGGAAGACAATGAGGCTTTGGAAAAGAGCCGAAAGGGGCTCCTTCTTGTGGACTGGTGTCTTTGGGTATGAAAAGAGAAAAGTTTAAAAAACAGAAAAGGAAAAAGATACTCAAATTCTGCATTCACTATCAATGAGATGGAATGAAGGCAGATTTAAATATCCATTGGTTAGAGTACTTTTATTTCCACTGCAATGTGATGGCACAGGATCACTGTACAGAGAGGCGCATGCAATTTTTAACACCTCCAGTATAATGAGACACGGGAGATCAAGGGATGTAAATTTAGAGTTTTTCAATATGTGCAATTATGCCACCATCCTAAATGCCAAAATGCTGCAACATTCACACCAGTCATGGGAACTTTAATGGCTGCTCAAAAAGGGAAAGAGGAGGAACTGATGGTAGAAACATCCAATTAGAAAGCCCTTGCACTTTCTCTGCTACAATGTTTGGCTTTTAGGAGAAATTCATTTTAAATCTGTTCCCTGCCTAGATTTAAAGGTTGTTAATGCATATTTTGGGTTCACTTTCTGATATCTGAGATTTTTTAAATTTTCTTTTAGAGAATATTTAAAAGAATATTGTGGGCCCGGCAGGATGGCTCAGTGGTCTAAAGCACCTGCTTGGGGAAGCTTGGGCAGCTTCAGGGACCGCGGTTTGATCCCTGGCACCACATGCTGCGCCAGCCCTGCCCTTGGGGTGGGCTGAGCAGGCCATGAAAATGAGTGAATAAACAAACAAAGGTTCTGAAACAAGAAAGAAAGAAAGAAAGAAAGAAAGAAAGAAAGAAAGAAAGAAAGAAAGAAAGAAAGAATATTGTGTTAGGGAAATTAGGAAAGGGAACTTGGATCCCTATGCCTTACACCATATACACACCGAGGCTGAGGCAGGAGGATCATTGCAATTTTTTTTTTTTTTTT
>PVJA010024875.1:0-13083 GCA_004027025.1 Myocastor coypus
ACAACTAGTTGTACTAGGAAGCTCTGAACTCAACCATGATTGTCCTTATTAACATAAAGAAACTGAACCCCAAAGAGTTTCAGGTCAAAGAACATGAAACATTGTAAAGACTTATACAGCTGTTCCATTTGCTACACCTCAGCATCATCTGGTCTAAAATTTTGGAGAAGCAGCCATTTGACGCACTGGTCAGATTGTCGGGAAACAGTTACCTTCATGTATTTACTACATTTGTACTTTTAGGAAAGCCAATTAACTTTTTGTACCTTCGTTTCCATCCTCTGTAAGACCTGAATTCTAATAGTAATAGAATCAAAGGACTTTGATGGAAATCAAATCACATGAAATATTCAAAGCAATTGGCACGATGTTTTGTCTACAGTTTAATAAGTTTTGGCTTAGATTCAAGCAGTTGAAGAGTCTGATATACAGAGGCTGTTAATGAATTTAATGAAGGGCATGTGCTTTGTCTTGGGTTTAGAAACGTAGCAATTTCTCTGAGCTAAGAGGATTCAAGGAAACATTCGCAAGGAGTCTGTGTGATTTCTCTGCCCTAGTATGCATGCTCAGTAACAGTTTTTAAAGAAAAAAAAATTGCTGTCCAAGCTGCTAGCTAGGATGGAAAGATACAGTGATGGTTAGAGGACCTATTTAGCACGAGTAGAAAGATGCAATGGGGGAGCATCATTTGTCTGGACAGAGAATGCTGATTCAGGAAGAATGGATTATTAGGTTGGGAAATTGCACTGAAGCCAAAAACACCAGGGAAGGATTGTTTTAAGGTCCATTTTTCCAGGCAAGCATTAGGATTAGTTTGTATCCTCACCTACTTCTAAGTGCAGAGCTTTTCTAGGATTTCACTGTGAAAATTCCAGAGAGGCAGAGACTAATAAAAGAAGGTAAAAGCAGTTTGACTTGCACTTCATTACAGCCAGCATCCTGAGCCCTACAGTATAGGGGAAGGAAGCTCCCTTCTGTGGGAGCGTGGATAGAGTCCTCAGTGATACAGAATTCTCTCTCAGCAAGTGATAACTTCGCCAAAATGAGAGGAGCTCAAGCAGACACTGCTCAAGGCACCCGTTAGACAATCTGTTCATTAACAAGGTTTATTTTGATAATTTATAACTAAGGAGACCCATCATTTTATATTGTTAGTTCAATTAAAAATTACGCTTGCATTTATGTTTCTAAGTAAACAGTGTAGGCTTGTGGCTGAATTAGAAGTATTATTAATAACAGTAATAATAATAATAAGTAGTAGTAGTTGTTGATACTATAGTAGTTAGTAGGAACCCGTTTTATGGAAGGAAATATTGTAGACCATGTCCGTGGTAAAGGAGAAAGTTCACTTAGCATAGTTGCTAAGTTCAGATTTAACAGGAAGAGGATAGAAAAGAGATGACGATGATGATGATGATGATGATGATGACGATGACGATGACGATGACGATGACGATGACGATGACGATGACGATGACGATGATGATGATGATGATGATGATGAGGTAGGAAACGGAGGTCATCCTTCACCCATGAAAGGGGGTGCAGGCAGCAGCCACAACTCCTTGTTGTCTGCTGGAGCACATGCTATCTAGATGTACTATGTGTCTGCGGATCAGTGACTCACTGCTTTGCTTCCCTTGGCCAACAGGAGGTAAGTCACCTGAAGAAATCTAGAAAGAATCCTCACCCTAGGACGACTTGAAGAAAAGCAGGAGTTTGTGCACACGGAGACTCAGAGACTGGCACTCTTACTGCAGAGCAGCAGGAACGTTTGGTTGCATGTATCCTTGATGCTAGCATCCTGGGAATGAGGCCGTCAGACCCCCTGGAAGTTAAACCAAAGCTAAACGTAGAGACTCGTTTTGCATCCTTTGCTATTCACTTTCTTCTCCTGCTCTTTCATACATTTCTCTTGCTAGCTCCCTTTATAATCAACTTATCCATCAATCTCAACTCAGACTATGCATCTGGGAAGTACAGGCTATCCTGTCTTTGTTCTCTTTCATTTTCCTTCTCCAATTTAATTATTTCTCACAGACCTAAAAACTTGTTTGTTTTGATTAGAATAATGGATTATTTAGGCAGGATGAATTGGTTAAGTGCATACACTACAATATTTTCATCACTTAGCTATACTATTTAGTCTATTTGCATTGAATTATCTTTAAAAACAAATGCTTTTGTTTTCCTATCATGCATATGTAAAATTTTATTTAAAATGATCTGGAAGGAATGATGTGCTAAGCTCTCATGGCCATATAGTCCAATAAAAAGCACATCATAGTCACATTCAGTCACTTCCTCTTCTCAGAGATTTAAAATTCTAAGAATCTTATTTCCATCCCTTTGAAAAAGATTAGAAAACTGGACGTGCTTAGAGATTAAAAATTTGGCATGATAGACTTGTAGAAGGACAATACAGCCAGGCTTCTGAATCTTAGCTTATGTAGTTTCTATTACTCCGGTATGGAATGCCATACTGAATGTTTATAAATGTCCTTCACTGCGTCCCTCTGTCTTTTCTCCTCCTTCCTTTGCCCCTCCTTTCCTTTGTTTCTTCTTCACTCTCACTCTTTTTATTCCTTCACTCGTTTGTTCTTTGAATCCTCCTTTCCAATTTTTATTTGCCTACTCTATGTTACAAGGGATGAAGTATGTCTTTTCAATGAATATCTTTATGATCCTTACTACATTATCTCGGAAAACTTGATATGTTGGATTCCTCCATACCACAAGAATAATGGGTGAAAAGGCAGCTTGTGTGGAACAAGCCCCAAAACTTAAATTCTGTAGCAAGTTTTCACAGTTCAAGCAGTCCCTAAAAACAAAAACAAAAACATGTCAGCCTACTTGAAGCTTACCTTAAAATTCTCAGGGTCTCAGACACTTACAACTTTCTGTCAATCAATTCCTTGTTAGGTCTATGCTTTCCTCTCTTGTACTGCTTGATTTGCTGTTATCTAAATTAAAGTGGTGTTTGGTGCTACAGGATAATTGCAGATACATTAGCGTACATGCTGGTCCATGGTGACATAGGGACCAGAGAAAGTCAGCTTAAAAAATTAGAAAAGTTATTCTGATAAATACAGTTTTGGAACCACAAGAATCCGCTTGTAAGCGTACTGTATGTGTCCCATCAGCAGTAACTGGATGTCCTTTCCATTTCTAGTAGAAGATGCCAGGCTATAAAAAAAAAAAAAAAAAAAAAAAAAAAAAAAAAAAAAAAAAAAAGCAGCAAAGTAAAAATCCTGCTTGCTCTAAACACACAAGCCTACTCTAAGGCGCAATGCTGGGCAGGTAAACCTCAATCCATGTTGATTCACTGAACATTCGAACTTCACACTTAGTTGGAAATCAAGCCATACATTAAACACGGTAGATGTCCTCGTCTTCTCAAAATGAGATACCCTCCAATGAGACAGGAGCACAGAGATGGCCGAGGATGTTTAAAAGACAAAGTTTCGCTGAAATATAAGAAACCTCAGGCAAACTTGCCTTAATTTTATGTTGCACTACGAGTTAATGGTGCTGAACTGCCAAGTGACTTCCCTCTTATGAAACCAGTGTCCTTGACTATGAACCAGGAGGTCAAACTGGGTGACTGAGTACTAAAGCTCCTTGAAATTTTTAGAGAAACTTTTAATGACTCTTTGAGATGCAGCGTTTTCTGAATCGAACTAAAGTCTTACATTGTGTGGAAGTTTCCCTGGACCTAAAAAGAATTCCTCTGAGGCTTGCCTTCCCCTGAAACATCTTCTAAAGTGTGCATTTCCCCTACATACAGAATCTGGTGACGGGCAGGTTGCCTGAAAAGATGTTTCACTACAATTAATTTTCTTTACTCCCTGACTGAGGGCTTCAGAGCCCAGAGGCAACTTCCACTAGGATAAAAATACTCTGCACTGTCAGTAAAAGATATTCTTATATAACACATAGTGATTTCTTTCCTCCACTTTGCAGGCACTCAGAAGGGTGTTAAGGATTGCTGACATTCCCAAGCAGGTCAACATGCATTAGCGCTTTACTCCCCTGTCTGATGTAACCGGAACATTGCTGATTCCGCCTCTTCTCCCGGTAAGTTACTGATGTGAATGTCAGGTCAAGGGTAAAAGTTATTTTATGATCCCTCATGGTTTCTCTAAAAAAAAAGACAACCACTTTATTAAGTCACTTTATTAAACCAGGCAACTGTTTTGTCACTATTGGGACACCATACCAATATAAGTGCAAGCTGGTAGGTTGACAATACCCATACAGAGATCAAGATGGCATCAAACCTCACTGAAGTGATAATCACAACCTCAAGTCAGGGTTGATAAAAATGACCTTAAAATTTTTAAGAAATGCATCTTAAAGGATAAATTGATTTATTTTCTATTTTGCTTTTGTTTTTCACAAGCAAACATAAATTATAGTTATAATTATGGTTTGCATGTAACTTGTCACAATCCTGTCTTTGTTAATAACAAATTCTAAACATTTCCACATTTCTGTTTATGTCTCTCTAGCATTTTCATCTGCCTAGGAATTCAAAATTTACTGGGCTGACCTGTAATATGCAATACCATTGTGCCAGTGCTGAGGATGTAGTCTGTTTCAAACATGTTATTTTGTTTTCAAGGAGTTATTATTAATGATCGTTAGGATGCAAATTACTAATATTAATTTGATTGCTTTTTAAAGCTTCAGGTTCTCAGAGGTTTTGCACTTGGTAGGTTAAAACCTAGGATATCTTTTCAATGATTTGGCCAAGGTCATTTAAAAAGAGTACAGGGGAATGGAATAATTCAAATTTAAGTAACTCCTGTGCACCACATAATAAGAGCAAATTGAAACGACAAAGCTAAGACCTTGGGTTATGTATGCTCTCTAGGGTTTAAAATTAGGCATTCCTCTCAGAGCAATGGGAGGTGAGCTCTGCTCCTTCGTTACCGTCTCTCTGATTTTCCAGGGGATGGGTAGAGATTCAAAACTAAGACAGTCATGAGACTTTTAAAAAACACTTACATTGTACTTCCGAGTTTCAACTGATGGGGAAAAATTGAGAATTCGATTGCTTATCAAAAATAAACCCTGAGATAGTCTCCAGACAGACATTACTTTTTGCCATATGGCCAGAAACTTTCTCCATCAAGTCAGGAACTTCTCTCTGTTCTTAGCTGCTAAGTCCTAGTGCCCTCTTCTGATGTTTCTCACCTAGCTCACCTAGTCTTAACATGTTAACGTACTGACTTCCTCCTCTTCCCTTTAATTGTCTTTTTAAATTTTATCCTGGATTGAGAGAAAAACCAGCTAAGTCATGATTTGAGAAACACCTAATTGTACCAATTTACAGAAGACTAATAGGTAGTCGACAGTTATCAAACAATGAAGATTGTATTGCTTGGTTCCAAAAAAGCAGGGATTAGTTAGTCCTAGCATCTTGAATAGGAGCTGACTGTGTCTTTGGTGTAAGACAGAGGTGCAAAAAAATAAGGAAGAATAATAGAAGATGGATATAAGGGGACAAAGCCATGGACCTCTTGCCATAGGGAGTGGAGGAAGGACACAAGAGGTGATCAGGATGGGAAAGTAGTACAATGAGGAGGTAGCAAGCACAAGAACCCAGTCATCTCAATGTATGTAAACCTTGTACATCATGCCATCAGCTAAGACTAACAATGTCAAAAGGAAGGAAGGATGTAATAGAGGAATTGGAGAAGGAGAAAGAGATAGATGTGGGAGAGGAGGGGAAAAAAAGAAACAAGTCATAGCATGCACCTGCAAATGTGCCCCACGATGATTAGAAACTCCATGAATACCCAAGTCATACTAATAAATTTAAAAAAAAATAATATAAAGAAGGTTGAGCTCTCAAGAAGAAGTAGCACGGGAAAGAGCACTGCGCAGGGACCTAGAAGCCCATCTCCACCTTCAAGCACAGAAGTCTTGCATTACACTGGTTTCCCTTGTTGTCCAACCAGGAAGTAGTCTAGAGACATTCCTCATAGGATACCCAGACCCCTAAATATTCGTTCTGTGGGATACTTCATTTTCTGCTTTTCAAAATTTCACTGCACATATCTTAGAAGGCATTAGATGCGTTACCTTCACTGTCCTTTTTTACAAGGCAACACAGGAAAGACTTTGGAAATAATGGCTGCCCCTTCAGTAGTTCTGACAAAATAACAAATACATACTGACCAAACTGTGGCATGGAAGGAAAGCTAGAGATGGTGACCTTTTCATTATGCAGATTAATGCTCATAGGTACATGACTTTCTTAGACATTACAAAAAGGAAATTTCTAATTCTTACAGCTTTCAACATCATATACAAATCTGAGAGCTATTTACTGAACAGTGGAGACAGAGAAAGAGAGCACACGAAACAGAATCCAAGAATGAATTCAGTGGAAAAGAAGACACAAACGGCTACTGGTTGCATTACCTACCTTGTGCTGGGCAGTATACTAATTGCAGAAGCCTGTGGCATTTAGCATTATTTCAGGCACTGAGGGCCAGGAATGGAGGTGGGCTTAGCTGAGTTCTTTGACACACTGTCTTTCACAGGGTCTCAAGTGATACAAAAGCCAGAAATTTCAATTGGCACGGGTCTTCTTGCAAGATAGCTCAGAGATCATCAGTGTCTGGTTTTGGAGACACAATCTATACCATGATCCTCTTTACACACAGAATAGGAACCTAACAGAGAACAAAGCGATCCCGAGCAAAATGACATCCTCGACCTCCAATATCAGCACAGGGACAGTGACTTGCTGTGATTTTTACCTGGATCTGTTTATTATAAGCAAGGCAGGAGGTTCAACTTAGCACCAAAGGAAGATAAGGGGAAAAGGGAACAGAAACCAGAAACAGTGATTCCTGCAAGGCAGTTTGCAGGATGCCTATCACATAGGTCAACAAAGTAGAATGAAAAGGTTGATATACTATGTGATTGGTTTTAAAGGTTAAGAATACAAAAAAAAAAAGTACAAAGTAATAGTTGTGCTATGGTTTATGTGTAATTGTTCCCCCAAAGCCTCATGCAATCATAGAGTTTGAGACTTGACTTACAATCCACTGGGATTATATGTTTTAGTACTGGTGGGATCATGGGTCTGAGTACTTCTGGGATTATGGGTGTGACCTAAGGCGGATAGGCTGAGGCAGAGAGCCTGAATGTAATATAAAGAGAGACAGAGAGACAGACTCTTACTGCTGCTCTCTGCTCCCCTGGTTGTTCCACTGTCTCTGTCGTCATTGTTGCTGTTCAGCCGCCATGAACTGCTGCTCTCTGCCATGTGCCTCTCTGCCTTGGATCCAGCTGAGTATGGACTGAAACCTCCAGTAACTGTGAGCTAAGTAAACCTTTCCTTTCTTCATTTTGGGTGTTGGGTATTTGTCCCAGCAATGAGAAAAAAAGTAACTAAGACAAGCTGGTAAAGAAAACAACTGACAGAAAAGCGAAAGGGAAATAAATGAGCAAAAGTGACATAGAAGAAAGTGGGGTGCTCTGAGAAGTGAGATTCTTTACCGGTGTCTCAGTTTAAGTCAAACAATGTTTTTAAAATCTGGAAGTTGCAATAATGAGAGGAAGCAATCTCTCCAGAGAGTGTGTGTTCAAGTCAGCCTCCCAGGAGGAGTGCATGCAAACAGAGAGGATGCAAGCTACTGTTTATATTCTGCATCGTGACTACTGTCTCGCTGGGCCTGGAACAACCTTTTAAAAAAGAAGTTTTGATCGTTTATCCTGGGGAAGAACATGTTGTGAAATTCTTGACCTTTTCTGGTGTTCCTAGGGGCCAAAAGTGTTTAGAGAAGTGAAAAATTCAATTTCTCTGCTTGACTTGTCATTCAGATCTTGGAAAGAATAGAGCACCAGATAGAACCTTGCCAATCTCTTCACAGCTTTGCTCTAAGTCCCCGAGAGAAGGGAAAACTTGGGAAATGGGAAGACATGCCCCTGACCTACATGAGACAGAAACAGTATACAGAGTAACTTTAGACACCTATGAGTGTGAAGCATTGCAAAGTGCTCTGCTTTTGACAAGTAACATTTTAGATGCTTTCACATTGTATTATCATGTACTTCTTTATATTTAAAATTTGAACAGTTTTATATGTAGAACATAAAGCAGAAACACATGAATGAGTCCAAAATTTGCTTTACGTGCCAAGTTTCCTCCTCAATTATTAGATGACTTGCATACCAACATTGAAGCTGATTTCTCACCCATTCCAACCTTTAGCAGAATGCTGACAATTTGATGGATATCTGTGCTACAAAGTCGGGTGATAAACTTTACTTTAAAAAAAATCTTAAAAAAAAGAAAAAGAAAAACAAAACAAACAAACAAACAAAAAAAACACTTTTCAAGTCCCTACCCTTCCGTACTTTGGCTATGGCTTTGTTGGTTTTTTTGTTTGTTTGTTTGTTTGTTTGTTTGTTTCTTTAAATGACTCTCCAATCACAGGTTTCACAAATGCTTCTCCTTTGAGGTTCCGTTTCTTCCATATGGAACAGAATCTGCCTGAAGAGGCCTCACCTATCACTGCAGGATTATTTGACCATTCATCTCTTTCTGATAACGCTCCTTGCCCATGCCTTACTTTGATCCATTTGAGTTTCCTGTACTTCCTGTATGAGAAATTTGAGTGCAGGTTGATTGGAACTTATCAGAGTGCAATCTAATTATATACAAAGAAGAAAGCTGTGTCTTTTGTTTGTAAATTATTGGCACTTAGATTATTACCTCACTCATAATAAATGCTCATTGTATTTTGTTGAATAATGAATGAATAAAAATTAAGCTTTACAACCAAGTTTCAAGCCAGTATGCTTGAAGCTTTCCCCATGTTCCTATGCTTTCTTTTATAATAATCTATACCAATGACTCCAGCCAAATTGGAAATGCACAGGTAGAATACATTATCCAAACATCTACATATTTATTATAAGCAAGAAATTAAGCAGAGCTTATACTCTAAGGAAAAGGAACAACGCAAGAACATAAATGTCATTGGTCTGGGGAATGAAATCTGAGCCAGTTAAATTATTTCCCATAGCAAATGCAAGCATGGCTGCAGTGATCTTACCTCATTTCCGCTGAGCGTTTGCCTTGAAAAGCAGGCAGGGGAAGTCATTGTCACATTACATGCATAAAGAAGAAGGCAGTGCTCCCTTTGGAAAGACCAGCAAGTGGGACTGACTAACTGGGAGGGTTTTCTAGAAGTCCATTCCATGACTGTAGGTTCCTAATGTACTGCATCTGCTTGGGGGTCTTACTAGAGATAGAAGTTGATCTTTGGAAAGTCGCAGTAGATTCAACTTATTGGGCAATACTGCAGTCTGAGTTGTACATGATACAGTATTTCTGGTTACCCAGGTGGAAAGAGACAAAGGTCAAGGGCAACACACCCACACCTTGAAAAACCCGCAACCTATGACTGCATAGGTATTCCTGGGCCACACTTAAAATAGAACTATCACACAATACTGATGAAAGCATATCTACATAATGAAAGAGGATGTCAGGATAATACTAAGTTTGAGAGTTTATGGAAAAATTTATTTGCTGTATGCTGTTCCTCACCTTGATACTATGAAACACAGGTTTCTCATACAAAACCTATGTAAATATGCAAATAAAATGTGTCTATCAAACTACTGTAAATACATGTGGACACATATATGCATGTGTTTGTATCTACATGTATATATATATATATTTTTTTGTCTTTTTGAGACAGGGTCTTGCTATGCAGTTGAGGCTGGCCTTGAGCTCACTTTTGTAGCCCAGGCTGGTCTCGAACTCGCACCAATACTCCTGCCTCAGCCTCCCAAGTGCTGGGATTACAGGCGTGAGCCACCACGCCCGGCTTCTACATGTATATATTTATACATGTATTTAAATGTGCATATGTTTGTAAATATGTACCTATATAATGCCTATTATCTACACGTATGTGAGCTATCTAGAGAGAGAGACAGACAGACAGAGACAGAAACAGAGACAGAGGCTGAGACAGAGACAGACACAGAAACAGAGAAGGTGACAAAAACAAAATACATACAAAAACGGAGCCAAAAGTTAAAGCTTTTGCTTATGGATGTATATGAGATGCTTTGAAAACTGTAAGACTTAGTCGTGATTCCAAGGAGACTTTAGTACTGAGGGGAAGGTTTGGTTGACACGCTACATAAATTAGTGCTGTGAGAAAAGCTGGGCTGACAGATAGGCAGCTGAAGTGTCCTGAGGGGACATCTACTCCTCCTCTGTCTCTCCGGGGATGAATCAGCTCATGCTAGAGAATGATAGTGAGGGAAAAGTCCTAAGGACAATGAACTCTCCTGATTTTTAGGTCAAAAGAAAAGAAATTCTAATAATTTTTTAAACAAGTATAGCAGAATTTGTCAGGGCTTAAAAAATTTCAGTTTTGTATTCAGAATGTCATATCTAAAGATTGACTCAGCTATTTGCAAACTTTTATGTAATTGGGTATTGAAGTGACGACATCTCAATATATCTCTATTTTCCTCTCTTTGCTTTTAACTGTGTTGTTATAATTAGTCTATATTCATAAAGCACTTAGAATAGATTCTGCTATAGAATACATGCTCAGTTATTAAAGGCTATTTCTCTTATATTATTGTCATTGTTGTTGGTTTAGTTTCACGTGGCAATGTCCATATATTAAATACTTTGGTTAAAATAGAGTGATCCAATAAAATGTTCATCAGTGCTGCCTGTTTTGTGATGTCCTTCTGGAATGCTTTCCTACAGAACTTTATTATAGCAATAATACTATTATTTATAAACAATAGCCTGACCGAAATCCAGGTTCCTTACTGTAAGGGTTACATTTTCTTCTCAATTTCTGTGGCATTAACTGAAGTCTTAGAAATTATTCTGGAAGTACTTTTGTTGGGGGGATATCATAGTGGTGTAATGGAAGGAGAGATAGTGGTGCTAATTTCACTGTGGCTCACTGGTTGATTTCTTTGTGTAATACTCATTATCATTTCCATGATCACCCCCCTTATTACCATGTCAGAGACTTACTAAAAAGACATCATAGAGAGGCATGTCACATATTATCACTAAATCATCTCAAATTGGGTATGAAGAATCATTACCCTCCTACCACAAGTGAGAAGATGCAGTTTCTGAAGAAATATAATTTCTGCTAGTCATTTTCTAGATTTCAAACCAATAAGCTATTTTTTCAGACTTTAAAAACCTGTCTAGAAGCCGGGCGTGGTGGCTCACGCCTGTAATCCCAGCACTCGGGAGGCTGAGGCAGGAGGATTGGTGCGAGTTCGAAACCAGCCTGGGCTACAAAAGTGAGCTCAAGGCTAGCCTCAACTGCATAGTGAGACCCTGTCTCAAAAAGACAAAAAAAAAAAAAAAAAAAACCTGTCTATCATGTCATATTGACTTTGGTCCAGTTTTCTATTCACCAATGTGTCCATTCATTCATTCACTCAGCTTTTACAGGTGCATGTATCATTCTGTCCTAATGCTATGCTTGATATCATTCCATCTTGCACACAAAGAACAATTTTCCAGAGTGAGAGAAGCTGTGAGATATCCTGCCTTTCATTTTGCTTGGACATCTGTATTGCACTCAGAATTCTTGCCTCTGCCCGTATCCATCCCATTCTCAATGTTCTAATTTTTTTTTTTTTTTTTTTTTTTTTATGAATGAGGAAAAAATAAACCCAATAGCCCTGGTAATTCTCTTACTGAAGCAGCCAAGTTTTCTTGGCTCTGAAGGACTTGCCCTCCTGACTCAATACACCGTGTACCAAAGGTAATTAGGACAACTTATTTAAAACTTACGATTTAATTAGTGGCTTTTAATGGTAGTTAATTACATAGAGAGCAACAAAGCAGTTACATTCTCAACCATGCTTTTTCCCTAGACTGAGACAGGAATAGGTATTTATTCAGAGTCATGAAGGAGAGGGGACACTAGAGTTAACATCTAATTACACAGAATTGTCCCTGGTAATTATGAGCAATGTGATTTTATTTATCTGACAATTATAGGGACTTTGCAAAATCTTTGACCTGAGAGACTTGGAAAGGAGACAGAGAAGGAATGAAATGCAATAAATTGTCCAGGCATATTTTTAAAAACTACTCAGATGGCTATAAATTGGAATGAGCAGGTAAGAAATACAAAGTGAAACGCTTATATTTCTATTCTAATGGTAATACATAATATTCTGAAATATGAAATATAAATAATGTAGGATTAAATTAATTAATGTAAACTCTAGTTCAAATACTAACTTCAGTACTGGCTAGATTTGCAGAAAACTAATTGCCAAGAACTTTAGTTTTCTAAAAATAATATTTACCCTGAGTATCTCAGACATGAACGCATTGTCTTTTTGCAGTTTACCGTATGAGTATTTAAAGGTGAACAGATTTAGAGAGAAATATGACATTCCATCTGCCCTCAAGTGTTAGCAAATTTAGTATGAGAGATAAACATGAAAATAAATAATATTTGTATCGCACATTCAGATTCTACAGATTATGTTCTGAGATCATGCTAAAGAAATTTAATATTATAATTCATTATGAAGTTTCAGTGCACTTAACCTCACTTAACTGTTATAATATCATATACTATTTTAATTCAGTTTAACAAAATATTAACTGATAACTTAGTGCATCCTGGGTTCTGTAGTTAACTGTGTGACAAAGGAAATACCTTTATTAACACAGCTGATATAAAGAGTAGGATGTCACCAAATTGTGCAGTGTGCCTTAGGAATTTCAGCTTGTTGAAGCTTAATACGCTTCTCCACATCCTCCAGGGTGTCTCCCCCAAAGAAGCAAGTGTCTTTCTGTGTAAAGGCCAGGCTTTGACATCACGAAGATATGCAGTTAACATCAGACTCATGCATTCTTAGCTCTGTTGACTTAGGAAAACCCACTTTCTTCACCTATAAGGGAGCAGCACAGCAGGACAACTTCCTGGAAAGTGTAACTGCTTCCGTTTGTTTCATAGTCTCATCTAGCCAACATTAAAGTATTTTGAAGATTGGGCGTGGTGGCCAGCCTGTAATCCCAGCTCTTGGGAG
>PVJA010024876.1:0-31341 GCA_004027025.1 Myocastor coypus
CTGTTTCTCTATTGATAAAGCTTAAATTTATATTACATATATGAGTTTTCTTTTTAATGTTTTATTTATTTATTTACTTGGTACTCTCATTAGACAGCTCAGACTCATAGTGATCCTCCTGTCTCAGCCTCCCCAGTCCTGGGATGACAGGCATGCGCCACCACATCCAGTTTCAGCATAAGGGATCAAACCCAGGTCTTTGAACTTCCTGGGCATGTCCTTAGGCTGCTGATTTATCTCCCCAACCCTCAATGAACATTCTTTCTTTTTCTAAACTGATAATTATACTGTGTTTAATTTTAGAAAACCTGATGTTTGGTCTGCAGCATATGTATGTATGCTGTTCTAGTGTTCTCTGACAGTTATTTTTCCATGTTCATGTAAAAATGGTATCAAGAGCATTTCATGTATAACAGGGAATTGAGGTTCTGAAGTGAGAGCTCATTTTATTGACTGTCAAGCTATTTTACAAATATGCAAAATAATTCCTCCTTTCAAGTTTTAACATTGATTTGGTTTTATATCTTTTAAAAGGTTAAATAACAATTGCAATTATCTCTTTAAATTGCATTTCTCCTTGCTGAAGTCATGTAATGATTTTGAAACATATAGACTTAAGTATAAACTCCACTCTGAGGTCATTTATATTTAAATTTTTCTACACTTTTACTTCTCAGTAGCTTGATGCCACAGTCATTACATATGCCCTTGCTATTACTGTATTTTAATTTTACACTGCCATTATAATAAACATTAATATGTGTTCTGTTCTTACCATTCACTAAATTCATCATCAGGATATAAAACCCTAATAGAAGAGACTTTACTCCACTGCGTAAACTTAAACATTGATTGGTGCACAGTACCAAACAGTAAATGTGTAAATGGGGTAATTGCTTTTCCCAAGGAAATTAAGATGTTTAATTCAGTAGATCTCATTGTAATCTTATGCCTTTGATAAACCATCACCAAATATTGCTTTGCAGTACAATAAGGGGATATAATCAAAATCATATCTATGCTAAGTATTTTCCTTGGCGTTGTTTGAGGATACAATGCCATGATTTTTGTAATGCGTTCTGAGGACTGAAAAACAATATAGAAAAATAAAATACCACTGTTTCCCAGATTTTCCATTAGCCTACTACATGTCCTGCAATCATTCCCAGGATTCACATTCAACAATTTTTGGAATGTGTTGGTTCTTGAGCCTCTGAGCATTAGGAGGGCTATAAATTGAACCACTATTATTAAAACTTACTTTGCTGTATCTGGCTAAGTTTTACCTTAAAAGTTAATGCACAAAAAAAAAATCAGACTTACCAATGAGAGGGAAAATATGAGAAAAATGGGGGCCATAGAAGAACAGATGTGAAGTTTTACATTTGACCAGTAGAACATTTATTTACTACAGGGATTTAGCAGACAAGTTTATAAAGCCAAGTATATGACATATTCATTAAGAATATTTGTCTAAGGCACACAGAGTAAAAAAAAAAATAATTTCCTTATTTGGGTGTTCACCCAAGAAAAGAAAAGAATGTTTGCATGAAAGCTAAATTTCTGTAAGTAATTATTTCCCAGAATATACAATAAAAGTTCTTAGTTTTAATAATAATTTTTCAGTTATGTGCTTTTCCAGTTTTAATGACTCATAGTTTTATAATTCATGAATATTATTCTGAAATTTGAAAAAATGTGAATAATATAGATTAATAGTGGCCATATCATATGAGGTCACTTGTTACTTCTATATCAGTGATGTAGTGTAGCGCAATTCACAGAAGATTAAAGGTATGCTCTTTTCTAAAGGATAATATACTTACATCAGCTTAACAGAGAAAGAGTACCTGATTACTTTTTCATAGTGGAGCTCATTCATTTTACACACTGCATTTCATCTAATATTTGTGGTTGTGAGTATGTGTTGGGGGTGTGGATTGGTGTGGGTGTCTATGGTACCTGCAATCAGGCACAAAAGTGCTCTGCCACTGAGCTGCATCTCTAGATTTAATTTTATTTTAAAACACAATCTCTTGGGGGCTGGAAAGATAACTCAGAAGAATAAGTACTTGCCTGGTAAATGCAAGAGCCTGAGTTCAATCCCCGGTTCCGCAAAACAAAACAAAACAAACAAACAAAATCAAAAACAAAACAGGATCTCTTTCAGGTGCCCTGGCTTGCCTTGAAATTTTGATCATCTGGCTTTAGAATTTACAAGCATTTACCATTATACCTAGCTAGTGTAATGCTTTACATATCATTCTCAACTAACTACCGAATTGTAGAGTGGCATGAATGAATCTCTTCCCCTACTCCCTCTCAATCAAGTGCTTATCACACATTTAATAACTGTAAAGGAGAAGAGAAGTAATGTCTTACAATCAATTCAGGTAATGTGACTCTATCTCCTTTCTTATGGAAAATAACGCCTCATGATCTTTCCTTTTACTTAACTCTCTCTATTATTTCCCACCAGATTCTATAAGGCAATAAAAGAAATCACTTTTCCTATTGGACGTTAATGTCTGAACCTTGATCTCCCATGTACATCTTCAGCAACATGTTTATTCATTTTCACAGATGTCGGCTCCCCTTCTAAAAAGCTATCACTTCAACATCACATACAATTTCTTTATCTTGTATGCACTCTTTATCATACCTGTAAGAGGCAAAGGGAAATAAATCCTCCCTAAAACATTCTTCAAGTAATAATACAAAGTTTCTCTTTTAATTTAGTGGAAATACAAGTAGAAATATAGTTTGAAGGTCTCTGTTTCCTTTCCTTCCTTGCAATAATAAATAGGCACTACAAGTGCCTTAGAGCTGAATCCTGGAGAGGATTACACAGCCTGGTTAATGACTGGCACCTAAATTGTGGGGGAACCATGAAAAAAAAATAGCTCATCTAAAGATCTCTTTCCCAAAAATCAACATTTAAAAAAAAGGATAAAATACAAAACCGCCTCACCATTTACACCATGACTCAAGTTGACATACAAAGACCATTTAGTAAAGTAGAAAAGCTGTGTCTTGGCTTTTGAATTCTTCGTTTGCATTGTTCCAGTATATATATATATGAAATACTTAAATGAAACATTGTATTTCTTTGCAGTTGTATTACTGAGAATATCTAAATATATACTTTTCAGCAAAAATATTTTATCACTCCTGAGGTTAAAAATTAATAACCACTTACTTTATGCGCACTTAGTATAAGGTTTCACAAATCTAGAAGGAGGAGAAAGAGGAAAAAAGAAGTGGAGATAAAAAAAAAAAAACCTGTATGTATTCCATTATAATATACAGAAATTGTAGAAAAAGGCATAAAATTTTACAGTGTGGTAAATTCCAGAAATATTATGTGCAAAGTACTGTGAGGATATCAAGAAGAGAGGAAATACATTGCTGAACAAATTTCACAAAACTTTCAAAGAAGGTATGGTAGTTCAGCTGGGCTAAAGTTTAACCGTAGGAATTTTTATAGAATAAATAAACAAACAGAGGAAATCAGTCCTACTATGAGGTTTAGGAGATGGGTGTGAATTCATTTCACCAAGCAGGAACGAATCAGAAAAAAAAAAAAAAAAAAAAAAAAGACACTTCTATAAATTCCCTAAATAGCTCAGGAATTCTGTAAGACAATAAAGTGAGGGTTGGGTCTTGGTCTTGTTTCTTTGTGAGTATCTCTGCTCCAGGCACTGAATCTGTTGCAGTGATTTACTGAAACACTCCTTGAATTTCAAAACATGAAGCATCACAACCATATCTAAAGAATTAACTGGAAAAATCAAAAGAAAGAATGAGCAATCTTCATGACTAATAACGTATCTTAGCCATTATTCCTCATGGTTATCCATTATTTATAACCATAACCCAGCCATGAAAGACAGCACACAGTTGTGGTCTAAGAAAACTACATGTTACAAATCTCACCAGAGATGGCTTCTTTATTGTCTCTTTGATTTTGAGATATCATCCCAAATATTTTAATAATTAAGGTACAGAAATATCCCAATTCACTGTAACACCTCGACTTTGCAACTGTTTTCAAAGTGGGCCAGAAATGGAAGTAGAAACTTACTCAATGAATGTTTGTGAGAATACACATGATTACCTTGTTCTTCTGTGATGAGAATCACGAGTGTTTAGCCATGTCTTGGAAACATCAATTTCAGGTCATTTTTAGAGAGAAAAGCAATAAGTTGAAACATTTCCAAATAAGAAAATATGTGTATTTTATGGCAGGTTAGTAGATTTCACAGCATGCTAGGTGATTAACAACAGGTGACATAATGATGTAAGTGTCTTGAATATGTTTGCGTTCTGTAATGTCAATAATGTATATTTTGGATGCCAGGAAACAGAAACCAAAGGTACATTTGGACATCGCGTTTGTGTTAGCTAATAGATATAGACACAGACATAGATACAGATATATATATATATATATATATATATATATATATATCATCTCTTCTCAGTACATTTTTTAAATTTAATACTTAGTAGTTTCATTTTATACACATTTATTGTAGCACCCCTTGAATGTAAGTGCTAATACAGACAGCTATTTCAAAATATTCCTGGGATTAAGTGCTCTCTGGTTTTCAGTAATTCTATGTTCAAGGCATAAATAAGGTGTCATGTTTTCCTTCTATGTCTCATTTTTTATGTCTCTTCTACTATATTTTATTCTCCACTCTTGTTCATCTTTTATATTTGAGGATATCCATGTTTTGTGTCATGTGAAGCACCAGATCACCCAAGGTTAGTGCTTGGAGGCAAAAAATGTCCAGGGTGTGTTCAGTGATGCAGCAGAGGTGAGTTAACTAAACATAGCTCACTACTTCTCAGTCTGCATATGGCATCCTGCCCTCGATGAGCCTTTTATCTTGTTATGTGCTATCACAGAGTGTTACTGACTACTGCCATCTATGACCAGTTTATTAGATACAGGTATTAATGTGTTTACGTTGCCAGCTGTTTTATTTTTCAAAATTCTGTGAAAAAGGAAATATTGCAAAGGAAATAGAATTTGACCAGTGACTTTTCTAAGTTACTTTGCCGTCATTATTCTCTTTCTTTGTTTTTTGGCTGGTTTTTCTTTTTGTTTTTGTCAAACTAGCACTAGAAAGCCACTCTGGACCTACTGAGCTCCATCTTTATGCTTCAATCATTCGATTCAGAGTGAAGAATCTCCAAAAGAAACCAAGCAGAGATAATAGTGGGGATTCTGTTGCTGGCGCCAAATAAAATTTAGGCAAAATGACCTCCTATTTTTCTTTTCAGTCTGATTCAAGCTAGTAACAAACCTATGGAAACTCCATCTTTTCTCAGTATTGTAAAAATCTTAATTTCTGGGGGAAAGAGCTGCATGATGACTGTAACCCAACTCTAAGGGATATTTCGTATAGTTTCAGTTGAGAAATTCTCACCACCTGTCATAAATACAAAGAAATATCAGGAGCTTAAAAAGTAGAAAATAATATGAGTTCAGTAAATACTATCCAGTGTGTAACAAATATTTTGCAAAAATTATTTTAGAATTATTTTCATATGAAATAGTAGTCACAAAATGTGAACTTTCATATACTGAAACACTTCAATATTATTCTCAAGGCTATAAATTGTATAATCTTTATGATGAAATTTAAGTGAAGTGATACGTATACACATCTGTACCAGTAACTTCATAAAACGTATATTTCCTGTGGTTGAAATTTCTTATGGAACTGCCCACCATTCATGGACCATTAGGATGGATTTTTCTATGAATAAATCATGCACTTTCTACTTCTAGTAAACTGATTCCATTGCTTTACCATGGAAATAAGTAAATTATAACCTGTAGGAGAATATTCAAATTAAAATATGTGTGAAGAATAAATATTTACACAGTTATTTCATGAAAGTTCTTGATATTGACAGACTTATTGAAAAATATTTATTATATGAACTCTGTTTTACTCAAGGTTGATTTTGTTTTCAGTTTTATGCCATAAATATTTGTTACAATGCATTACATAGTTCACAGATTTCCAGCAGCCTCAGTTGAGGCACTATTCGCTCACCTTTGAATCATTAACTGCTGTGGAAAGTCGAGCTCCTTGGCTGCCTTTGGAAGAGTTTATGGGTGTTTTATGATGTTTCCTGGTTATGCTGTATTTTTACAACTGTTGCAAATAGACACAAATGTCGTAAATTACTGAAAAAACTTATCCTCGATCCCTCCAAGTTTAATGAGGAACAGTTACAGAAAAGGGAAGTTTGCAAGTGCCACTAAAGTTGGCTTGATGGATTCCACATGTAGAATGAGTTCAGATCTCAGAGTGTGATTTGTTATAATTCTGAAGCACTCTTTTTGTTTTTCTCCACTCTTACAGTATTCTTAATGTGCCCTTAATACTGATGAAACAACTGTCTGCTAATGAATGAAGCTGTTTGACTCAACTAAATAGCCCATGGCGCTTCTCTTTTCAGAAACAATAACCAGATATGCATGTCTCCCTCAAAATCATTTATATAATACATGCTGACAAATTCCCTACATCTAAAATCTTTAGAAATTATTGTTACTGTGAATGCTGTCATTCAAATACCTTACAAACGTAATGCTTGGTCTAAAACTTTACAGAATATATTTGGAATCTCATGTATCCATTATTAAGAGTGAACATTTAGTTAGTGTCAATAAATGCCTAGAGTATTGTTAAGGACTGGTAATTTAAGAGGAAAAACAAATGTCAACCTATTAGAAGAGATACTATATTTATACCTAGCTTTTAAAGATAATTCAATGCACTAAAATCATGCTAGTAATAAATAAGCTAAAGACATTATGAAGAAAAGCAGCCTATCGAGTGAAATATCTTTTAGGGAAAACTAAACTGAGCTGTAAATTTTATCAAACTTGTATTTAACTGCATAAAGATGAGAATATCTTTAGGTATGTAAACTTTTCAACAATGTGATAGCTATGCTAATGTCATTTTCTGTGTACTTACAATAACCTAGAAGGCACAAAGTGACATATACCCGGGTAGATATTGTCTATACCATCATTCATGCTAGGCATCATTTATGAAAATGACAATATCCAATATAAGTCTGTACAGATAAAAGAGTTCCAATATGAATATCTGGCAAAAATATGTGTGTCTGCAGGCTTAGCAAATAAGTCTGCATGGAATATTGAAGAGCAATTCATAATTTCACATTGTACACTAAGTATTAGAAAGCAGTGAATGACTGAGACACAACAACAAATTCCAAATGCACAAAAATTCATCAAGAATTCCAGTACTCACAGAGATGTAGCCTATTTAATATTAACTTTATGCTGAATCTCATACTGAATAAGAAAGTTGAATATTTATAATTGAATTTTATCTGTTTCTTTCAAATTTTATATGAACTTGAATTTAAAATAAAGCCTAAAGTTGAAGTGTGTAACAGATATGTTTAAAATATAAAACTATTGGCTTTGAAGCAGTTGCATGTTGGAGAGAAATAGTGTGGAATATTTTAGTGATTTATTTCATAAAACATTTTCTACAATACATTCATATAAATTATAGTACAATAATGTCCTGCACAGGAAATTTAAAATTGAGCTTAGTAAGTTTAAATATTTACTGGTGATCAGAGTTAACAAGGTGACACAGAGCAATCCTAAACACATGAAGCCTAACTTTTTAATAAATACTCTAACGATGAATTTCTAAATAAAGGCTGTCTGAATTTGTTTTCTATTAAACATGAATATTTTTATACCCATGTCAATACACATAAATGCTGTCATACATCTCTCTACAGACATATAGACAGACAGATAGATTCTCTCTCTCATCTCTCTCTTCTCTCTCTCTCCACACACACATACAAACACACACACACACACACACACACACACACACACACACACACACACACACAAACCTGGATAGCTTTATAGGTTTTTTTAAATTCTTATGAGATATTGCACTTTATTGTTTAAGGATATAGAACTTCTGTTTTACTTGTGATCTTAATTCTCAGTTCCAGTGACACATGTTTCATACCAAAAGTTCTCTTCAACTAAGAGAAAATCTAAGGACATCAAAAGGAATAACTTTTAAGTAGTTATTGTGTTTTATATTAAAATAATGGTTCCAGTACTTTTGACAAAAATCTACTTCTATGAAAGTATTTAAGTCCATTGTTTTACTCATTTGTTCTATAAAACAAGGCTATATTATAATTGAATGATTTACAGGATAAACATCAGAAACTAATCCTCAAGGTCATATATAGAATACAGATTTTAAATATTTAACTATCCTAACAACAATATAAGATTCTAATTTAAAAATATTCCATTTAAATAAAAGCTTAAAAAGACACTATCTCATTATTCTTTCTACACATTATGATTTTTAGTGTAAGAGCATATTTTTCATCTCCATTAATAAAATACAATGAGCATTGTCATTGTCCTATTATGTGACTTGAATATTTTGTTTTATAAAATATTTTTAATTAATTACATTGAACAAGGTAAAAAAGAATGATGTTATGCATACATTGATATTTATTGTTACAACTTGACACAGAATGCACATTACAGTATCTATATATTTAATAACTAATTTTAGAAAAATTACAAATGTTCAAATAATGCAAATGAGACAAAAGACATCACTGAAATTCCTGTTCTTTAATTTGTTCAAGGAAAACCAGAAAGGATGCCTCGAGGTACATGCAATTTGTGTCTTATTTTCTCTGATCCTAATTGTGTTTCTGCTCCATTGCTGCATGTATTACCATTACCGTATCGCTGTATATTTGCTGTTTGCCTGTGGCAGCGAAGTAGCCTTGACTGTTCCATGAGGAGCAGCATCAGGACCCCATTAGCGAAGGAATGTTCTATTTAAGGACTCAGCTGGTAGCGTGCTACCGTATTTCCCTTCGTAATTTGCTTCCTCTAATTGGTAAAACATTCCCTGCTATTTCAGAAAAGCAGAGAGCATAGGAGCCTGTTGCCAAAGCACCGCGAGATCCCGCGAGATCCACACCAGAAGGAGCACGTACCTTGGGCAACGTTCACTGAAAAGTATTTGAACGTTGCCTTCCAGGATTCCCTCCTTCCTGTCCCTACAGCTGCTTAGAGTGGAAAAGCTCAACTTCTGTAGGCTCCAAAATGAGTAGTTAATGAAGCATTCTTGTTGGAAAATTACCAGAATAAACACCAATGAGACAGAAATCCAATAAATAAACCCACAAGCAAAAGTACCTTTAAAAATGCAGTCCGAAAAAGAAAAAAAAAAAAAAAATTCAGGTCCAAATATGGATTTGAGGTTATTGAACTATTTTCTCTTAATTTCTGGTTCTATTTGAAAGGGTGAACACTATATCACTTCTAGTCTAGTCTAGTCTAGTTTATTATTTCTTTCTCTTTCTTTGTTTCTTTCTTTGTTTCTTTCTTTGTTTCTTTCTTTGTTTCTTTCTTTCTTTCTTTCTTTCTTTCTTTGGTCTAGGGCTATGCAGCTCAGATTTGTAGTGATCTTCCTGTCTCAGCATCCCCAGTGCTGCGATTATAGGCCTGTGCCACCACACCCAGTTTCAGCGGTTGGCTTGGTGTCCAGCCAGCACAGGATGCCTTACTGGAAACCAAACCCAGGTCCTGGTGCTTGCCCAGGAGGTGGTTAGACCGCTGAGCTATGGCACTGGCCCCTCTATCATTTTTAAATAATGTGATTTGTCTAGGATATAACCCTGTTAAAGAACAAGAGTAATTTTTTTAAAGGATTAGTCAGTTTTAAAAAGGAAAAATAAACTGGGAAGGTATGATCACTATTAAAAACTGTTAACAGTTTTCCATTACATTAAAAGTTTAAATAACTGAATGTTATTTCAAGAATTATTGGATCTTCGGGGAATATTTTAAATGTTACTTTATTCATAAAAATTACTATAAGGTGTCTTGTTTGGATGTGGCTAAATTCTTCAAATAGTCTGTGAGCTCACTTTGGCCAAATTATCTTGTGTGTGTTGCAGTCTCCAACATCACTATAACAAATGTAAATAAATCAATACTCAGCTGAATTAAACATTTTAATGTATTTGCTACAGAATTTCACTGTGCAGTTTGTGCTTACAGTGATCCTCTTATTTTCTGCCTCCCCAGCACTGGGATTATAGGTGTACTCCACCGCACCTGGAGTTGGTGGCCAGCACAGCATGCCCAGGGGCACGAGTGCAGGATGTGTTGCAGGGGTTTGGACCCAGCTCTCTGTGCTAGGCACTTAGTCTGCTGAGCCATCTCACTGGCCCTATAACATCTTTTAATGAAAGAATGTACACAGCTTTTATGCATACTATGTAACTATTTTCTATGCATTTAGTATCAGCGTTGCAACAAATGTTTCTTAATGTTTTCACCTTTATTTCATAAACTCAAATACAAAAAAAAAATGTTTAGATTCACTGTTCTTCAACATCCTAATGAATAGAATGCTTACAGAAAAACAGTTTCTTTAGGGGTTTCTCAGCTTACTAAGTCTGTAGCAGTGGAGGTAGAACCTAAACTATCACAAGTTGTGTCTGGTTTATGTTTCCTCCCCTGTGGTTCAGCCTCACCAACTGTGGAATTCAGCTACTATAGTCATGATCACAATCTTTGCAGGCCCAACCACCACTTATTTATTTATTTGTTTGTTTGTTCGTTTGTTTTCCAACCTGTAGTAAATTCCATCTTTTCAGTATAATGCTGCATTTTGCTTTCTAATCGGAAAGTCTCCACCAGAGCCATTAATTATTGATTTTATCAATACCAAAGTTCAAGTAAATGAAATTATATCCCATGCACTATTTTACAGAATCCCAAGGGTAAACAATTGTTTAGCTCATGCTTGGATTATTGCAACATTTAAAAAATTTTTATGAGCCACTATTACAGAACAGTTTTGGAATCAAAATTTTTTAACTCTAAACATTTTATTCAGCAATATTTCTTCCATATGCTTAAATATTTCTTTAATATCTCTTTGAAAACTTTACCAGAAATCTGGATCATCTGTTTATTTGTTTATTTTTTGTGTAATTAGCACAGCATCTACAGGCTCTCACTACACAAATCGGACTCCTAGTTATCCTCTTGTTTTCAGCCTCCCAAGTCCTGGGAATAAAGGTACATGCCACCACACCCAGGAACAATCCTCCTCTCTGGATGACCCAAGGGTGGGACTAGCACAGACTATATGGGACCAGGAGTCCAGCTCCAGTCCCTGTGCCTGCCTAAGCAGAAGCTTTAATCTGCTCAGTTATCTGGACAGCCGTGGATAACCTGTTTACAAACATTTGTTAAGACATAAATTGGCCTTTGTGAACAAACTTACTGTTTGAATTTGTTATGGTTTATGTCTCATTGTCCCCCAAACCAATCATGGAACGGGGACTTCTATAGATCGAGACTTCACTCATGAGTCACTGGCATTATGTGTTTTATCTACTGATGAGATTATTGGTTTGAGTACTGCTGGGAATTATAGGTGTGGCCTCAGGTGAATAGGCTAAGGCAGAGAGCCTGACGTAATTTAAAAAGAGGTAGAAAGGTAGACTAGCACTGTTGCCTTCTGCTCTCCTGGTTGTTCCATTGCGGCTGTCGCCATTGTAGCTGTTCCGCTGCCATGAACTGCTGCTCTCTGTCACGTGCCGCTCTGCCTTGGAGCCAGCTGAGTATGGAGTGAAACCTCCAGAAACTGTGAGCTAAATAAACCTTTCCTTCTGTCATTTTGGGTGTTGGAGTTTTGTCCCAAAATGAGAGAAGTGTAACTAAGACAGAATTCTTTGTGCAAATGAAAATATTGTTAAAAATTATCTTAGGCATAAGGTACGAGTTTGCTTGTGCTAAAGATACAGTTGTTCTCTTCCTACCTACTGTAGTAAAAATCATTCAGAGTTAAAAATGTGAGATATCCCATGACACGTGGTGCATTCAACAGCCCCTTTAGTCCATTTACCTTTATGTAACAAGATGTAACTATTAATCCAACTGTTTTCCAATTACTTAAACCAAGGGCAACATTTCTGCCCGAGGGATCTAATACCTACTGATCTGCTTTAAACTCCTTATTCTTGCTCTTTGAAAAACCATCATCTCATTTTCCATCATCTACCATCTCATCACCTCTTCAGCGAGGTCTACTCTGGCAGATTGCACTTGTTTTTTCTCAGGACACCCTGGCAATGAACTTATTAAACTCACTCTGTATTTATTGACACCCTTCATTAGATTATAAACTCTGTGTGCCTAGTATGACAGCAGGCAACCTGTTCCTCATGTCTACCACCTAATATTCTGAGTGGAATATTAAAAGTCCAGAATGGAACAAAGTGTTTACTTTATAAATATAAAAATATTTGGGGTTGGGGAGATAGCTCAGTGGCATAAAAGTACCTGCCTTGCTAGCACAAGATCTCGAGTTTGATCTCTAATACCACTAAAAAGAAAAAGAAAAAAAAAATATATATATATATATATATTAAACTTCTTTATTAAATTGTAATCAAGGCATAGAGAGACTATGTCTCAAAAAAAAAATAAATAAAAATTTGCAATCAATGGACCTGTAATCAGTTTTCTGATCTTTTCTTTCTTGAGTCATTTGCTTGAGATTCAGAGTCATGAGGTCTCTGTGAAAAAAGAACTCTGTTTCCTGAAGCATTTTCTCTATGCTAACTCTAACATCAGGATGAGGAAGAGGCCCTGAGCACTAGCTATACTGAATGTGGTATATGAGGGCTGCAACATTATTTTCTGATCCAAATAGGGAAATCTCTTTCCTTAGCAAATCAAATTATCTATCTATAATCTATCTATCTATCTATCTACCTATCTATCTATCTTTATATATTAAAAAGTATATGCACATATATAAATTTTTCCTTCATATTTTTCTACTACTTTATCTCACACATTGATCTGAAAAACTGCAGAAAAGTATCCATATTTTTTAACAAAATAACTGAAGGAAAATATTATCTAGGGCTTAATATCATTTTCTGGCCACTTTGTAATATGACCACCAGTGATGTGGAAGCCAGAGCAGCATGCTTCACACTAACTCTTGCAGTCTTGTAGATTCTCTGACCCCATGGACAGAAGTACTCACAGATTCTTACTGAAGGCTGACATGTCCCGGAAAGATACTTTGTTCTACTTCCCAACATGACAGGAGATAATCACATATTAGCACCAAATTAGAAACAGAAGATCGACAGAATGTTTAGATTTTTTTTGTAGTTTGTCATAAATTGAAAGAGAAACAGACTTGGACATTTTTTAATCAATGAGAAGACTGTTCTTGCTATGACTGTGTTGCTGTGCTTAGCCCAGGAGTACGAAAGTCAATGGCAGAGTGACTACTGCTATTTCAGTCATAAAATACCTATGAGAACTCCAGATGGTGCCTATGAGGCTAGCCGTTAATGGGGCTAGGGAGGATTCATTCCATGCCCATTTTCTACTTCGGTGATGAAATGTGAGCGAGTCGATGGTCTCGATCCCACCCACATGCCAACATGCACCTGCGAAAGTCTTCAATTTGGGGGCTTTTAAATTACAAACAGACACTCCGATTTAGCCTTTCATATTAAAAATTCCACGCGATGGAGAAAGTATTCCAAAACCTCAGAGCTGTAATTCCTTAATGAATTATATTCATGGTGAGGACTACCTAGACAGACATGACTTGATTTCCTGTTAGAATACAGGAGACCATGTTGGGACATGGACTGAGTCTATTTCAGGCCTAGTGTTCCAGTTGCAAGAGTGAATAAAGCAAGATGCTTTGTTTTAATTGAGGAAATGGGAAATTGCAAACTATTAATAAAATATCATTGACAACACTTAAGTGCAAGGTGAAACTGTAGCCTACTTTCTTCAAGTCAAGTCTATGATCTTTGGGGACACAGTATATGTCCATAAACAGGCATAGACCAAAGCCTATTTTTGCACAGGCTCTGCAAGCCCTTCTTTTCCATGTATAGAGGCATGCCCCCTGTAATCACCAACTTTCATTTTAGAATCCAAGTGAACCAGAAACGCAAAGCTAAAGTCATCTATGGTCACCAGCTTTCTTATGCTTTTCACCTGGAATCATAAATCTTTTCTTTATATCCTTTGAGAGTGAGTGAGTTCCCCTGAAACTTGGGCCAAGTTCACCTGACACTTCTCCTGAGCCCTATTTAGGGTTTATACAGAAAAAAGAGTCAAAGTAAAATAATTTTTACCAGTTTTAGATTTCATTTGAAAAACATACAGACATATGTGCAATGTCCCAAGCCACTTATTTTAACAGTAAGTTGCAAGGCAAAAATGGCATCAGTTTGGATGGCAGGACTATCCTAAGAATTACATCAGGCAAACCAGTCTCCTTCACTCTGTTATCTCTGAGAATGAAGCCAAAGGAAGTTTTATGACAAAGGTTAAAACCACATGTAATCACATAGTAATCAGTTATGTCATTAACTTTTAAGTACATGAAAGTGGTATTAAACCTGATATTTCAGTCAATTTAAGTATAAAAACAATAAACATTTTACTAACTGACTATATTACTCTAAGTCTTGTTCCCAGGTTTAAGACACAGGCACAAAGGCTGGGATTTGACCATGAATCTTCCTGCAGAGGGCTGCAGTGACAAACATTATCTCAGACATGTTCTTCTACACCTGTTTCCAAGACTGGTACCATGATTTTTCTCCCTTTAAACACTGATTTATGATACCAATTTATACCACTAAGAAGTAAGATGTTAAAACTGAGATTTGAAAGCTCATCCTCTCGTGGAGCTCTGTGTGAGTCTTCACTTTGAGACGGTTGATAATGTCAGCTGATCATGTATGATATTCTAATGTGTCTGCCATATTTTTCAAAATGATTACTATAAAATGATATATTTGTACTGTCCCCAGGTATATCAAAATGGAAATCCAACATGAAGACAGTGAGCACAGATGAATTTGAAGGTCTGCTAGAAGCTAAATTTAGACCTGTACATTAAGACACATAACTGTGATGAAGTAAAAAAATGCAGAGTACACTGTGAAAATTAACTGACAAGAGCTGTGAACATTGCTTCCAAAATTGAAACTCAAGAAGCTATTATTTCTCTCTTGATCCATTGCCTATACAAAATGCCATTCTAAGAGTCTAAGGGTAAAACACTAGATACCAAAAGATGCACTACAGTATTTACATCTCCTAAGCGGAAGCTGTCATTCTCCAAATAGTACAGAGTACAGGACTGCTGTGGTGGATTCACAACTTGCTACACCCAGGTGAACTGAACCAGTGTGATGCTGGCTATGGGACACCTACCTGAGGACTGTTTGAGCAACATAGGAAGCAGAATTGGAGAAGAAGCTAAACAGCTGGAAGATGTTTGGAAGCCGCTGGTTTTCTTGGATGGTTCTTCTGGGGGATCTTGTCATGTTGACTTTACTGATCGCCTTGGCTGTTCTCACTGGAGGAGAAGGTTGGGACCTCATGGTCACTGAGAAAGGCTGGGGTCCACTTTAAGGGAACTCCAATCCTCACTTAGAGCATTACTTCCTGGCTCCACAGAGAAATGTGGTACATTGTTAATTCTCACGGAGAAGGGAGAAGCTTGTTGTGCCGGCTTTCCGGTTGGAAATTCAGGTTTTCATAATTTTGGAAGAGCTGGGGATTTCACTGTCACTGCGGATGGCTTTAGTGCTGTTCAGCGGAGCGATGGTCTCACTTTGAGCCTTGCTTTCCGGCTCCATTTCAGATCCCTCAGCTTGCTAGCACAGATTCTTCATGCTACTGACACAGACTTTCTTGCTTCTGCCACTCACCTTTGGGCCTGTCCAGGACAGGTAAGTGAAAGAGGTTCACATGAGAGATTGTTGTGGGCACTAGGCCTCTGGTAGGATTCACGAGAGGCATTGTTATGGGCTGTAGTTCTTCAGCTGGATTCATGCAGGATATTATCATGAGATCCATAAGCTCAGCTGAATTGTTTGACTTTAGTGTGTGGACAGATTTCCACACTCTTCGCATATGATTTTTAAAAGTGTTTGATTGTAAAACAATCTTATAATTATATGCCCTTGATTTTATTGTTTCCCATTGAAAAACCCCAAACTGCAACAACCCTTAAACTACTAATGCATAATTTGGAAATGAACACAGAACTTCAGTGGAAGAAATGAAAAATATTAGATAGAATATTATATTGAGAAAAGAAAAGAAAAGAAAATTGAGATTTACTCAAGCAAAAAATGCTACTTTATCATAACTGGATTAAAACCAAAGGAACAAGTCTACATTTCCTAAGTGAAAAATCAAAGCAAAGGCCAGAGAAATAGCTTAGTGGCAAATTCCCTTCCTGGTATAAAAAGGTGCTGAGTTCTATTCCTGATTCCATCAATCAATCAATCAATCAATCAATCAATCGATCAATCAGAAAAACAAGAGAGAGAGAAGATGGACTATAAATGAGCAATGATTAAATGAGCCCTTTCTCACCTCTAAGAGTAATTAATCTCCTTTCAGTGGTCCATGAAGAGCATCCTTTCAATGTGTTGATGGCAAATTACTGTCTCTAAAAATGAATTCCAAAGAAAGAACAGGTAAACTCCCTTTTTCATTATACAGATGTATTAAAAGATTTATTTTATGGCTAGATAAATGTTGCTGAATTGCTAATAGAAGGCCAACTTAGCAAGAACTAACTGAATGTCAGGCAAAATAAATGCAGAACACAGAGCAGATTTTGGCAAACAGGAAAATATATTATATTTTAATTAAATATTGAAGCAAATAAAAAGCATTACTAACTCACACTTAATACAATGCTTAAATTAAGCTTCCATAGGCCATTAATAAAATAAGCAAGAAACTTAATTTTTGTGAGTAGTTACATTATTCTGCTTGAAGGAAGGGTGAGAAGATTGAATGACCTTACTTCATTAAAAATCACATATCCATTTAATCAACAAATATTTACCCATCACTTATAGGTACTCAGTATATGTTTGAATCATTGGGAAAAACGGAAAGCTGATGAGGGTTAAGCAGAGTGGCTGGTGGGATTTGGTAAAGGTCATTCCAGGGTGTGGAGTCTGAAATGTCCTGGGACATGATGGGAGCCTGGAGCTTCCCTATGAAAATGATGTCTGTCAGTTGTATTCTTGATATTTGGCAAGGTATGACATTCTTTTCGATTTATTTTTTTTTAAAGCAGCCCAGACATTCAGGCAGTGTTGGCTTTAGCATCCACTGTGCCTCTCCATGTCGAGAAAATCAGCACTGAGTCACGCTGTCTCACTGCAGAGAGGTGCGATGAAAGTTCATCTCCCTCTCAGCCTTGCTAAATATTGTCAGGGAAGTTGAGCAACAGTTTGCACATCCTCATTTCATCCAGGCAGGGTGTACACTGGGTCTCTCATCACGCCTGCTGTTGCCGGGAGATGGTAAGTACGAAGCCCACACTTGCTGCTCTGTTGTTTCTGGGTGGAACGGGAGTGGCTACACCTTACTGGGTCTTACTGACAGTGGAGGAAGAGGGAAGGGGGAAGCAGGAGGGAGTGGAACAGAAACGCTGAACACCAACTGCGTGCACCTCGCACTACCTCCTTCCGCCTCCTCGATAGGTGGGAGCTCAGCCCCCACGGAGCCCTACCTCTAGGGACAGGGGAGGCAGCGTGTTTCCCATCTTACCTCACACATTAGAATTCTGCCTTATTGATGCTAAGTAGCAGTGGAAGCTTAGTTCTTCAGTGGGTCCATGAATTTTATAAACAATGTAGTGACTTAATGATGAAAATACAGGACACGCAGAACTACTATTTGTATGGCTCTATAATACTTGTGTTTCTTGCTATTGTTTTCTAGATTTTTTCTATATCGCTTTACCTTGCATATACTGCACAGAGCAATAGTGCATTGTATTTTTTCTCTCTTTTATGCCTTTAATTTTCTTTTGCCTGACTCTAAAGTAGTTTATAATAAGAGATGTATTATAATTTTAAAAAATTATTATGACTTTGGAAATCATTTAAAATCATTTTACTTATTATAGATAGCAGATGAGCTAAGTAGCTGGTGCGTGAGCTACTCCTATTCCCTCTTAGTAACTGGATTAGTTTCCTGCTTTCTTAATCTCTAAATTAGCTCAGAACAGCATAGATGGTGATTGTGAGTAGGAATGGCTATTGTAGAGCACAGGTTAGCTGTAGCCCAGGCTTCTGTTCTTTCTCGAAGATCCAGGGAGAACCCATTTCTTTGCTTTTTCTGCTGGTAGAGGATGTACAATTTCCCTACCACACATCTTCAATGACATCAACTTTCAAGCTTTGTTCATGCTACATCATGCCCACACTGCCCCTTCTGTCACCCTGTTCCACACTGAAGAATCACTGTGGTAATCACCTGGTGCCCTGCAGATAATCTCATGATTATGGGATGTTTTGATTTTCTAATTTAATTACTTATGTTGCCTGACTTCTCCTTTGCTACGTTATGTAACCTGCTCTCAAGCTCTGCATGACTAAGGAGTCAGAATGCTTCAGGGACAATTGCTCTGCTCACCCTCGTGATAATTTGATTTGCTTTTATATTTTGGTGAGCCCTGACAGTAAGTCCACATGAGGAGTAATTTAGGCTTACAAATGTATGACCTGTAATTCCTCACTTCCCTGAAGATTATGAGCACAAAGTTGAAAAGTTACAGTGGATGCTAAATAAATGTGACTTTTAAAGTATAGATTAGGTCTTGGATTATTCTGAAAATTTGGAAAGAGAAGAAGCAGTTACTACTGAAAATATATATCCTTGCTGTATCTTTATAGTAGAAATTTGTAAAGAATGTAATGTGTATTTGACATTCTATCAAACTTTATTTTGAAAAAGGACATGGTTTTTGTTTTTAAGATAACACAAGCAGTTAAAGAGGCAGCAAATACACTAAAGTTGGAGATTTTGAGTGAGGCTTCTTCAGTTCAGCAAAAATACTTGTCCAGATTTGCCATAAAAACTACCCTTTGTTCAATCATGTCACAGTTTTCTGCTTTGAAATCCAAGCATTTCTGGGGGCTGTGGAGATAGCTCAGTAGAACAAGCTCTTCCCTGGTAAGCACAATGGCCTGAGTTCAATCCCCAATTTCACAAAATAAATCAATAAATGAATAAATAAATAAATAAATAGATAGATAAATATAAACAATAAAAAATTCTGAGGTGAGTACATATTTTAAGAATCTCATAGATTTTTCCCTCACTATGTATTAATAATTATGGTATAAAACAGCAGGCTGTATTTCATTGAGATCATTTTTAATATTTCCAGAACTATGTTTTACTTATTATCACAACTAAATTTTTGCATGTCAGAAAGCATTTTGATCACTCTTATTTTTCCCCTGAAGACAATAATAAACCAAAACCATAAACCTAGAGCGCAAGAAGCAGAGTTTGATTGAACAGAACTTTCTGGTTTCAGTGTTGAGAACTCAAATTCATTAGGAAAAGATTTGGGCATATAGTGAGTGATTAAAGAAGACATCCGGAGGAGACTTTGGCCACCAGGGCATATTCTGGCTGGTGGCACTGGGTGACAAATAGAAGAGAATACAAAGGCCACAGAGAGGCTTCAGAGGAATACTGAAATGCTAGGTATGTTTCCCACGGTACTTTGGTCTTTCAGGCCCCATTTCTTACTGTGATCGTGCTGCTCAAACCAATCCCGTGGAAGATTTGTGCTCCTTGTTTACTGTGCAGGGTGTCTCTGCTGCCACAGTTGAGTGGAAACATCCTGCTGCTTACTACGTGGGGCACAGTTCAAGGAGATGCATACGAGGGGATCGATCATTCACGCACTTCATTCTTGGAGTGGAAAGGCCTGAGAAGCATTTCCCAAGCCTCCTCCAAAGTTCCTGGTGGAGTGAGTGCTGTCAGCTTTTCTACTTTCTCTTTTTGATTCTTTCCCATACTCTTGCTCAAGATGTAAGAGCTCAGCACAGCTAAAAAGAAGAATGAGGGCTCTTATCCTACAGGAAATTATTCACAAACTGGAAAATGATAAAACTACCAATAGATGGCAGGAAAAAATGAAGAAAAGGGAATGGATCTGGTGGAGCCTGCTCCAGCTAGTCCTAGGGAAAGAGAGACTAACTGACTTCAGATGACTCAGAGCCTGCCTCTGGTGCTTTGTCTTCTTAGGGTTTGGGAATAACAATTATCCGATTCATTCATTGCTACTCAGAGTTAGCAGCATTACATAAACATTTCCAGTGACATATACAAATTCAAAATTTAGTGTTGCTTCAGGTATATTGAACTATATTTTGTATTTTTTCAAAAATTTTCTAATTTTTATTATATTTAACCTTTAAAAACACTGGTGTAGGGGCCAGGGAGATAGTTCAGGGGCTCAAGTATTTGCCTGGTAAGTGCAAGGTCCTGAGTTCAATCCCCAGTTTTGAAAAAAAAAATGCACTGGTCTATTGCAAATATAATATCCAGGAAGGAGTTAAGAAGCCAAAAAGGTAAAAATGAAACTTTCATGGGTAGGAGTACTGTTGTGTAGGAGAGAAAACTTAATATATTGCTGTGCCCTATCTTTGGACTCATGGCTGTCCGCTACAAAAAATAATAGAGATTCATATGAGGAAATCAAGACAAGTATATTTAGTATCCATTTCATAACCTGCTGGTTGTGCCTACAGTTTCTATGTTAGTCAGCTTTCTCTTTCTATTACAAAATACCTGATGTAACTTACTATAAAGAAAATTTTACTTTCCCTCTCAGTTGTGCAGGTTAACCATGTAATCTGTTGGCTCACTATTCTGGAAGTGTGAATACTCTGTGCCTAAAGGCAGAAGTGTGCAGCAGAGGCCAGGACCCCTCATGGAAAACAGGTAAATCAAAGCAGAGGAAACAGACTGGAGTTCCACAGTCCCCTCTCAGGTCCTCTACCACAATCTGACACCTCTCTATTTAAGCTGTTCCTCGCAAAAAGTAGTTAGGTAGTCTTAGGTAGTCTTCTAAGAAAATCAAGGTGGAGGTTAAGCTTTTGAGGTAAGGACCTTTAAGAGGTAGTTCAGCCCCAAACTGTCCCTCCCCATTGTCCCAGAGTTCCTCATTTTTGCTTTGTGCAGCTGTCTCTTCAGAAACACAGCACTTTTTAATGAACACTTGATATGAAGTTACCTGAGTTGAAACACAGAGAAGTTCTGTTATTCTGATTGGACCCTGTTCACTCAATCAGAGCAAAGTATCTTTACATGCTAGGGGGCCAATACATACTGCTAACGGTTTTCAAGTTCCTGTTCTTACTCTCTTTCACACGTTTATATGTAACTGTCACTGATATGTCAGAACGTAAATTGTGTTTAACACCTTGAATGTGTTCATGGCATCACCAAGGCTGTAGAAATTTCTTTTTGCTCTCTCATACTTATACATATTCTCTAGCAGAGGGAAGGCCAACAATGTGTGTGTGTATGTGTGTGTGTGTATGTGTGTGTAGGAGAAACGTTACTAATAACTTATGTTTTTGGTGCCAAATTATCTGTGTCTAAAATTCTTAACTATGAAAATAACTATGTCAAGAAGTAGCCACGCAGAACACTACCGGAACAGGTTTGGCTATGTTCCACCGAATGCCACGATGATGTCAGATAGATGCTGCTGAGTGAGCCACTGTTTTCTGCCCTCCTCAACAACAAAATTAAAAATTGTGTATAATTTCTCCCTTTAGCATATTTTCACACTTCATACATCTGATTTGTTTAAAAGTTGCAACCAAGAATTTGAGAAAATAAATGTGAGGAAAATTTAAAAGCATTATTTTACACAGATTATTTCTTTCACAATAAATATCAAATTTTAAAAAATAATTGGGAATAGCAGTTTAGACTGAAGATTGATTTGGCATTCTAGTACTAAAATCCCAACTTCAAGGTTATTTTCTTCATGATAAGTTATACCCCTAGAACTTATACTACTTTGTAATTGCTTATTCCTTCATATTTAGTATTGCTTATGTAGTATTGTTCTGTATTTAAATGTAGATATAGGAGGAAATAGGGTCCTAATAATATTATTAGAATTTATTTTAAAAATTAAATACTTCAAAAAAAATTTAAAAACTGCCAAAAAGGTCAACAGTACCTTATATAACTGGCACAGTTCAAAATTCTACATCTTGCATTGTATTGTCTGATGAAGTACCTCGTCCATTCCTTTTGCTTTCTTCTTTTCCAGATGCATGAGCTTTACATTTCAGGTTGGTACTTTGCAATGATGTGAGGTCGAAGCTGTCATTATCCAAGCAATCTTGGAGAGAAAAAAAAAAAAAACAATTATCAAGGGAGAATGAAAAGAAAAGTAAGTGAAAACTCTGTCAGAATATTCAAGTTTATTCAGGTAAGTTGTATAAAGCAGATTCTTAGCTTGAAGGAAAAATTCAAAAAATGAAACACTGAAAGATTGGTCTGAACATTGCAAAATGAACCAAAAAGGCACAGATGTTTCCAGGTTTATGTCTGAAAATCTGGAAAGATGAATGATTTATATATTTTCATTTTTATGACAGGGAAATTCAAGTGAATTGTGCTGTAAGTAACACGTCATAAGATGCTGGAACAGATGTTGAAAAGCTCAGCGACTTGGATCCTGAGGTGGGCTGCTCCAGTTTGTTCTCAGACCTACATATACTTTACCTTCCATTAACACATTTGCAATGCTTAATGTGATTATTTTTAAATTTTATGGAGATAATTGGATGGAGAAAATTACTTTGATTCCTTAGGTATTATGAAGAAGATTAGATAATTTTTGCAGTGAAAAGATGGGAGGATGGGAGGTTTAGAAAAAATTAAGTATATGTGCTTTAACATATCCTTTATAACAATCTCTATAAGCTATGTGTAAGAAAATGTAAATGCAGCACCAAAATAATGTTACATGCACAGCTATTTTACATATATACTTTTAGCAATCAAAAATATTGTTCTTAAACTCATCCTCCTAGCACTTAAGTCTGACAACTTTTACATGTTTGCAGTGAACTAAACTACTCATCTCATCCTGAGTAAATTGTAATATGTAATCATGACAACAGTTACAATATTCTTTCTGCCACAGAGCAAAAAGTATTTGACATGTTGTCTACATCTTTGAATTAATGTTCTGTCTTGCTTTATAGCTATGATGCCTTCATACTCAGAATAGGACAAAATAGACCAGCTGCTTACATAATACACACTCCGTTATTAAATACACAAGGCTGTTCTTACAACAATGTCAGATAAGAGCAACAGCTAAACTTTCAGCTTAATATTTATCAAGGAAAGCCCATTTCACAATAAACCCTATATGGAGCTCAACAATCGTTCCTGCTTGCCATGTGTGAGGCCTGAGTTCAGTTTTAGACATCAGGAAAAGAAAGAATAAAACAGAAAATAAAAAAGAAAACAAAGACACACTAATTGATGCAATTGATTTTATGTAAGTATTGTGAGTTTAGTAAAGTAGTCATACAAGAACCAAAATCAATCGAGATTCTAGCATCCCTCTAGCTCTTGCTATGCATAGTTCTTTATTTAAGATGTTTAATAAATACCACATGAGGGAGACTAAAGGGATGCACATCTCACCAGGTATTTTAACAAAGTACAGTTAATATGAATAATTTGTTCAGCAGATATAAAGTTGCTACCTAAGTGCATTAGCTTTTTGTCAAGAGACAAAGTAGCCTATACCTACAACATCAAGGGGTAGAGATACAATTTGCTTCACAGATTCACTGGATTTCATCCATGCCTGGCTGGCTACAAGATCAATCTTTGTGATAGACAAGTGTGATTTAAAAAAAGTGTTCTCTTTTAGAGTTCTGGGAAGATGGTAGAGTTGTGCGCAGCAGAAAAATAGCTACTGAGATTTAGTGTCCAGATCCTGAAATATAGCAATAGGTGGAAGAAGAGAAGGGGCTAAGTGGGTTCCTGGAAATTAGGAGGGATCTAGAACAAGAATTAAAGTTCATAGAGAGGGGAAAAATAGAGACTTTAATCCAGAGGACGAGGGGGCATGTGGTGCTTTCTCCAATCCTTAATTCCTTGTGTGGGTGAGTCAGCTTGGTCCTTCAGATATCCAGTGATTACTACAATCCCAGTGGACTCCACAGAGACACCTGAAAGGAGAGTAGAGGAGTTGACTCGGCGGATTGCAGTACTTGGTGAGTTGCTTAGCTTTGAATGTCTCCCCAAGGAGAGGACAGTTGGGCTATAGCCACTGGACAGGGGTCACCAGAGCTTGAAATGCAGAGCAACTGCGTGCTTGTTCTAGCAGTTCCCAACACTCAAGGTGAGGCTGTTCATTACAACAAGAAACACACAGATGTTGCAAATAAGGATCCAATTTCACAGTAGTTACAGTGAAGCTAAATATGCAGGATTTCTGGGAGGATCCTCTATGCTGTGTAAACCTGACTTGCCGGGATTGCTCTACATTGTCCTCGCTCTGTCTGCCTATCTTGTCTACAACTTATGGCAGAACCTCGCCTTGAGGTGGACATTTTCTTTTTCTTCCTTTGTCCTCCAGCTTTGATTTAACTTTCTTTCTCTTCCTCTATTTCTCTATTTTTTTTTCCTTTAACCTCTTTAAATTTTTCATCCCTGACAGAAAATCACCATACAGGCCATATTTACTGTACATAATGTTCTAGTTTTTCTTGTATTTTGATGCATAGCTACAAATCTAGTTCACATGATTAAAGGTGGGAAATAATAGCTACCACAGTTGCTTATATTCTATCTGTATCTGATGCTATCTTTATTGCTATTGTACTAATTTATCTAAGATGATATAACTGTTCTAATCAGTTGTTCATCTTAGTTTGCCATTACTGAGATTCCCTAAGAATCATAGACAAAACCACCCGCCAGTGCCGAAGAGCCAGGAACTGGACCAAAGAGGCATCGATTTCTCATCCTCAGTAGAAGAGGTCAGACCTTACAAAACTCAAAATCCTAAAATGAGCTACATATGGAAGACATTTCTGAGAATTAATCATTTTCTAAGGTTTCTTGGTAGGAGCTGCAGGAAGCCAGGGAATTGATCAAGTGTGTGTGGGTGGGACTGGATCTCAGTGCCTAAAGTAAACAAGCCACCGCAGTGCTGACAAAATCATCTCGTCTGGTTCAGGCTAGCTATTAGCTGCTAAGCAACCTGTGCCATGTGATATAAACTTTGGAAAAGTATAAGTAAGGGATTCTTTCTGTGTGCATTGAGTTAGTCTTGCCCGCCAGGCAGACTGGTGACCCCCTAGCCCAGCTTTTCACCTTCTTGTCTATCTTTCTCATTCCCACTGCTGTGTCTACCCGGGGTAGAACCGTGTGCAGTGAGACCAGTGGGCCACTACAGGTTCTAAATGTTAGAAATAAAGCTACTCATCATAAACAATTTAAAAGCACCCACACAGAAATTGATCCAAAATTTTTAAAAAAAGAAAAGAAAATGAGAAGACACTTAGGCAAGATGCAATGACAGACATGCAGGTCACCAACTGGAAATTCAGAGGTATATCAGGGGGATCATTGAAAAGCCACCCATCCGGATGCTGAGCTGATAACAGCAAAAGGAACACAGCATGTGAATGAGGCCCTAGAAAAAGATCAAATGATAAATAATTTATCATAAACCTACAGAAATGGTGGCCTTCATGAAAGATATTAGTGGCGCTACAAAAGACACAGATAAAAAAGAAAACATGAATCTTTGAAAAATGATGGAAACTATAAATGCTCAACACAGGAAAGATATGGAATCCATGAAATGGATTCAAACAGACAGTCAAGAGATTAAGTGGCTGCCAAGATAGTTCAGTGGACTAACGAGTCTGCTTAGGCAAGTGCAGGGTGGCATCCCCTGCTGTAACAGTCCCACACTTGAGGATGCTGAGCTGGCCAGAGTCTGGGTGCAGTGGCACACTCCTGTAATCCCAGCACTGGGGAAGCTGAAAGCAGGAGGGTCACCACAAGTTTGAGATACATAATGAGACCCTGAAACAGTACAATAAATATTAAAAAGAGATTAAATTTCTATTGAATTATATGCAGCAGTATAAGCCAGTGTAAAGACAGAATATCAGATACAGGAGACAAGCTTATTTTTCTAGCTCAGTTCTTTCTGGAAACTGGTTCATTTAGAGATCTCTGAAGTCTCTATCTACCTAAGTATATAGATGTTTGTTTGCTATCTATAAGTATAACAATATACTTGTTTGAAGATTATATACGTATATATACAGCACATACAAACATGTATTATTTTATATACATTTAGTTATACTATATTTAAAATATGCATATCTATCTTCTATCTATCTATCTATCTATCTATCTATTTGTCTATCTATCTGTTCTTCATTTTGAGACAGGGTCTCACCAAGTCAATAAAGTGGCCAAGATGGTCATGAACTTTTGATTCTCCTGCCTCAGCTTGGATTAAAGGAATGCACAAGCTCATCTGGATATAAATGTATATTTCAAATTATCTAACATTTTCTAGTATGTGCAGCATAATTATTACCTCACCATGATTTAAATTACCATCTAGAAATGGAAACTTTTACAATATCTTTTATCCAATGCATACTATTTTATAATTTGATTAAATGATTAATGTAACGTTGCTAGTAACACGTGATACTCTTTGAAGTTTTGAATACTCTCATTTGTTTCTTTGAATAATTAGTTTTTGAAAAATATGTATTAAATATATATTAATATATTTGTATATCAATATGAATAATATATATATATATATATATATATTTACAAATTGTATATTTGGATTAGATATGCCCATGTATGAAATTTGCAAGAGTCAAAAATAAATAAATAAATAAATAAAATCGCAAAAGCCAGGCGTGGTGGCGCACGCCTATAATCCCAGCACTCGGGAGGCTGAGGCAGGAGGATTGGTGCGAGTTCGAGACCAGCCTGGGGTACAGAAGTGAGCTCAGGACCAGCCTCAACTGCATAGTGAGACCCTGTCTCAAAAAGACAAAAATAAATAAATAAATAAATGAAATTTGCAAGAGAGAGAAAGCATGAGAGGATAATATAGTATATATATATATATATATATATATATATATATATATATAATATCTTCATACCTTTTAGGAAGTTTAAAATTCATATTATCCATAAAACTATAAAGTTCTGAGACACTAATGAGGTATTTCAAACATTAATGATTGTATTAAGATTGTTAATTCATTCATTATTTTAGAATTCAGATGAGCAAAGTGTTTGCAAGCACTTTAATTTTCTGAGCTATTTGTCCAGCCTTGGACTAATTCCTACAGGGAATATTCTAATTAAAACATATGATATAAGCCGGGCGTGGTGGCTCACGCCTGTAATCCCAGCACTCGGGAGGCTGAGGCAGGAGGACTGGTGCGAGTTCGAGACCAGCCTGGGCTACAAAAGTGAGCTCAAGGCCAGCCTCAACTGCATAGCAAGACCCTGTCTCAAAAAGACAAAAAATAAATAAATAAATAAAAATAAAACGTATGATATATAGAAATTTGCACATTAGGATCCCACTATATTGGACTTTTTTCATAGATTATTCCAGGTTAGGCTCGGCCCAAAATGTAAGTTATGGCTGATCTGGAAACCAGAAGAGAGAAGCAGCAACCACCTTTGGAAAGCCATTAAAATCATTTCCTGGGATGAACAAGTGCACAACAATCTGACTCAATTCTGCTCATCACCCCTTCCCTCTTCTCCTCTTCTTTTTTTAGCTCTTCTATCCATCTGGTCAACCACTTTACCACAAGTAACTGGAAACTCCATCAGTAACCTCACTTTGCACTCAAACAAGTGATATTCATAAATAGCAGCAGGTTACTTGAGACCTCCACATAGTTTTCCATTATGCCATTTTGAAATCTGAGAGAGTTTATCTGCTCTGATTTGCTGACATTCCCCTCACCTACAAATTTTCCTTCCATAATCTTCCTTCTGCCAATTTCTTCACAGTTGCATAGAATCTAATTCATTTATTAAATTCTCTAACTACAACATTTATAGTGCCTTGTACATACAATGACTCATATTAAATGATTGTTCCATAAATATTAATGAGTAAGGGATGCCATTGTCACTGGAAGAAATAACTTACAAAATGAGTATTTTTATATTCCAAATCTATGATTTCTTGTATATTATTATTGTTGTTGTTGTTGTTGTTATTGTTACTATTATTTTTTTCTGTATTTAGTACAGGATCTATAAGGCCTCACTATGCAGCTCCGACTTGTAATGATCCTCCTGTTTGCAGCCTCCCAAGTGCTGTGGTTATGGGCATGCACCGCCAATCCCAGTCTCATTAGCTGTCTCAGTGTGCACAGGGGCATGGCTGGCATGGCATGCAAATCTATGATTTCTCACCACTGATCAAATTAAGTTTAATCATAAGCTGGGGAGATTTCTTGTGAATTTGGAGTTCCTCAAAATGCTTAGATAATTCATAACAATTCATTTCAAATGTAAAGAGACACATAAAGATTGGTATAGAAATAAGATAGTTGCAACCCCTCCTACCACACCCATCATACCAATTATTACTCATCTAGTTAATATATAGTTACGTGCTAACAACAGCATGATTCAATGTCTTTCTTAAAAAATGTAATATAGAACTCTTTTTCTCTGGGACACTAATTCATTCACATTTATATGAAACATTATATAAATAGGTTGTGACTTAAATTGTAGCATTTTACACATGACAACCAAAAACTTTGAAAAACAGCAGTACTTAGATTGTTTTTGTTTATAAAAATTCAAAAGTACCATTTATTAAAATTCATAGTGAATAAATCAATTAGGAATCACAATGAATCATACTGTAGTGCCTCAAGAAGCCATGGTATTTAACAGTAGAATCTTAATACAATGAAACTCATAAGGTAGGTTTTTCAAGCTAATTTTTTAGTATTGGCACCAGGAATCAAACTCGTGATCTCATACCTGTCAGTCAAGCACTATGATACTGAGCTATTACTGCCCCTCAATCTTAATTTCTGTAGCCAACTATGTATGTATTAACATAATTCATCCATTACTAATCATTCTCAAAATGATTAATAAATGGTAGTAGATTATAAATATGCTATATCTAACATACAGTAGCCTCTGTTCTTTCCTTTTTAGTACCCTTTGTTCTTTTTGTTTCAAGAACGTTATCAAGTTTTATTCCTCCTGCACAAATGCTACCACCAATAATGTTACTTTTTAAGTTTGTCTTTTTTTTTCAGAAAGAAAAATGAACACTTGTATGACCATATAATAAAATGGTTTTATGAAGTCTTATCTTTGTTAAGTGAGTAAAAGTTCTGTACAGTATATTTGAATGTCTCAGTGTGTTCCTTAGAAGACCTCACTGTATAATGTTTAAAGACACTTCCAATATAAACACAGTATTAGCAATCATTCTGCTATAGAACTCTATAATATTGTTATAGTTTGTGTCTAGTTATTCCCCCAAAGCCTCATGCAGTCATGATCCACTGGGATTATGGATGATCCACTAGGATTATAGGTCTTAGTACTGCTGGAATTATGCATGTGAGTGCTACACTCAACCTGGGAATGATAGTCTGAATATAACACAAATGAGACAGAGAGAGAGACTCTTTCTGTGTTGCTGTTATTTCTGTTCTACTTTTTTGAACTGCTGCTCTCTGCCATGTGTCAGTCTGCCTTGGAGCCAGCCAAGTATGGCCTGAAGCCTCCAGTAACTGTAAGCTGAATAAACCTCTTCTTGGGTGTTGGGTATTCATCCAAGCAACAAAAGAAAGATAACAGACCAACATAAATTGGAATAGATGAAGATTTATCTTTCAAATATTCTATAGAAAGTGATGATCTCTACAATGTTAAGCTGTGTTTAATAACATTTCTACATTAAATGAATTGTGGAGGAGTAGAACAGGTCCATTGCTTGTGGATTTTGTGGCTGTACCTTTATTTCTGCTCCCAAGTTGGTAATTTCAATATGTGTAAAAGGATGAAATTATTCTGTCTTCTGAAGACTAGTCTTAAAATGCAATGAAAATGATAAATGAATAACGTGGTTTAGTAACTAAGCTTTCTGGAAATAGGCAATTTTGAAAGTGAGAGTGAGAATAAGCAAATCAATCGGTATTTTAAACTACATGTGTGTTTGTGTTGATTTTTCTTTTTCTAGTTCCACAAACTTCTCATAATCTTAGGCTTGGTGTCACCCTTCACTCTCCAGCTGGAGTCCCTATCAGGCATTTTTCACCAGTCTGGGTACAGTGGTGTGCTAATGGTTAATGTATAGATATATGAACCACTGGGAATGTAAATCCTTCTCTTGTGAATAGAATTTAATTCAGAAAAAACAGAAACTGTGCCCGGGGGGGTGGGGAGCACCTGAAGGAAAGAAGGGCATGAGTGAAGTAGAAACGGAAGCGGCCGATGCTCTCTCTAACATCCTGGACCATACCAACTATGCCTATTCATCTTCAACTGCCAGGACGTAAAATAAAAGAAGGATTGGCCAGATACTCTCAACTCACTTGAAACTAGAAGTGGGAATTTTAAATTATTTCATGTTTTTCTTTATTTACTTATTCCACATGGTCTCTAGTTGCATTCTTTTGCCTATGAAGTCCTAGAAAATATCTTTTTTATATCAGAGTATTGCTACATTGTATAAAACTATCCCACCTTTTTTTATCTATTCTTCAATTGATTGAGATTTGGGTTTTTTCCAAGATTTAACTATGACAAATTTTGCAGCTACAACATGGGTGCACATGTATTGCTGTTGTCTGATATTCTCAGTTCTGGAAAAGTAGCCAGAAGGGAAATAGCAAGGCTTAATGGGACTTGAATGCTAACCTTCTGAGGAGACTCCACACTGATTTCTACAGTGGTTGTAGCAGTCTACATTCCCACTGACAGTGGAGAAGGGTTCTTTTCCACTCACATTCCCTCCACCATTTGTTATTGGTTAACTTCTTGATGTTAACCATTATTTCTAGGATGAAATGAAATTTTAGTATTGTTTTAATTTGCACTTCATAGCCGGGCGTGGTGGCTCACGCCTGTAATCCTAGCACTCGGGAGGCTGAGGCAGGAGGATTGGTGCGAGTTCGAGACCAGCCTGGGCTACAAAAGTGAGCTCAAGGCCAGCCTCAACTGCATAGCGAGACCCTGTCTCAAAAAGACAAAAAAAAAAAAAAAAAAAAAAAAAAAAAAAAAAAAAAAAAAAAAAAAAAAAA